>JAECUM010046731.1:0-15714 GCA_016617855.1 Megalonaias nervosa | reverse complement strand
AAGAACCATGTAAACTATAGTACAAATTGAGTTTTGATGTCACGTACATCAGACAGTATATTCCATGTCTCATTTTCACCGACAGCTAAGGCATACACTGACTCGCATACACTCGGGCCTAAGGATGAATTGTGTTTGGCTGTATGCCAAGATGTATGTTTGTCACCAATGTTGCATCTTGGGGATTGTTAGAGGAGAAATGACTAACACTTTCGATAATTATTCCACCACGTTAGCGACATTTGGTATAGGTCCGATCGTCTTGTAAACAGATACTACGTATCACAGGAAAAAAGGATTTTCAGACAAAAATGCAAAACTCGCATTTATATTTATATTTTTTAAAAAAATTTTCAATATTTTATCATGATATTAACTTTGCACGTTTGAAATGAATTAAAAGTGTGTCCATGTTACATCTAAATAAATATGTACATACAGGAAAGAGCGTTTTTATAAGTTGGTAGGAGAGCTATTAACTGTCCAGGGACCATGCCTTAGTCACAAAACGAATTTATCTATACACAAGTTAATACTCGATCAGTTTAAGTACCAACTGACGAAGGTCAATTGATGGAACTAAAGAATACAATAACTGTCTGGAAAGTAGCAAAGCATCTATTTAGATACTGACCTTGGACTCATCGCGTCAGGCAAAACACAGTTTGCATGAGCCGCAGGAAGGGTGAACAGACCACTTTTTGTAGAG
The DNA here is from genome assembly GCA_016617855.1 of Megalonaias nervosa. NCBI lineage: Eukaryota > Metazoa > Mollusca > Bivalvia > Unionida > Unionidae > Megalonaias > Megalonaias nervosa. The sequence continues at coordinate 15,005 of JAECUM010046731.1, read as the reverse complement.
CTTTTATTTTTGAAAAATAAGGGTTCCTACGAAAACCAAAAAATATTGTGTTTGAAACAAAGGGAGTACAAACAAAAACAATTCCATAGAGCCTTTATTTTTGAATATAGGAACCAAAACAATCACGATTATCGCTTATATACATGTGGTCGCACCCTCCCTGCTGCTGTCGATTTAAAACGATCGTTCATTATTATATCAATAATGATCGGTGAAGGTCATTCAGCAAGATTAGCTCGAGAGCGACTAAAAGCGATACAGAAATATCTTCCGCTTCATAATAGTGTTAAGCAAAAATTACAAGAGCGTCAACAAACACAAGAAGAACTTACAGAATCCGCAGAGCAATTATTTAAGCCTATCACGAAGACTACTGAAGGTATTCTTCCTGAGTTGAAAAAGTCCGTTGAATCAACTGAACAAATAGCGGAGCGAACTAAGAAGACAAACAAAATTCTACAAGAACTTCCGGAGAAAATAGTTGCGGTTCAGCCAGCTCGAGAAATAGATCAAGCGGAAGGTGATACTCAACAAGAACAAGAATCAGAAACACGAGCTAGGATTAGTTTAGATGATAAATTTGTCGAAGATATTGTTAATAATATCAGACAAGCCAAAACTATTAAACAGTTAGTTGTGACTGCTGTGAGAGGTTATGATAATCGAAGACAATTTTTAAGACCTGAATACGCCGATGATTCTGTGAGTCGCGAAACTTGGTACAAATGGATATTTCGCATATACCATAACGTTGATCAAGCTCGAAACAACGATCCAAGATATATAGAATATATTCATGCAATAGATGAATATATTTCATTTATACAATTACCACCAGAACAACAACGAATAATAATGCAACAACAACAACCATCATCATCGCTATCGCCAAAACAGAGAGTACAACGACGACAAGAAGAACTAGAACAACGAACACAGCAACGACGACAACAACTACAACAAGAACTATAACCATCATCAGCAAGACAACGACGACAACAGCAACAATTATTATCACCACAACCACGAGAAGAATTATCTACTTCACCATCCAGTGATGAAGTATTTTATTCCCCAGGTCAAGGTTTCCCAGATATCCTTGATATTTCATTATGTCCCGATAAAAGTGATACTGATAAAGGTGCAACTGGAAGTGGTATTAATACTCAAGGAAGTGGCCTTGTTACTTGTCCCGGTATTATCCTTGCCGACATAGATAGATTAGGAATTTTAATCGGTGAAAAATGAACTGGTAATAATTCTCCTGAAATTATCAACGAGATATCATCAATTTGTCAACGATTATTTACAGGTGTTATTATGGACGTTGGCGTATATCGGTCCCTCATTAATGAAATATCCGATGATTATCACAGTGACTAATCAGTTAGATATAATTATTTTAATAGATGGTCATACATGTTGCTCAACGTGGACCAACTATGGTCAGGGTGGTAAATTCAAGATTACCTATATACAAAACATTTTACGGAGATGGACTTGGTGATGTCATTCAGGGTTTATTCACAAGAATAGCTCCAAAAGCAATACCGATTGCAAAACAATTAGGAATGAAAGCTATTGACGTTATTCGTGAAAAAGGTATTAGCGCTGCTGGTGACGTTGCTAGTAAAGCATTTTCTGCAATCAAGGATAGATTATTACGATTAGTACGCAGACCACAAATAATCTGACCTCAACCAGTAAAACTGCCAAGCACTGAAGTGATGCCTGCAAGTGTTAGTAAAATAATAAATCAAGCTGCAAATCAAAAACTACCAGAGTTAGCTACCAGCACCAGCGATGCTGACAGAGAAAAAATATAACGGCAAGTCTAATGGCAGGAAGTGGATTCACTTCCCGAGGTGGTTGTCTTCGTATTAGACGATGATCAATAGTATACATGTTCAAACGCGTATCTGATACCGCATTTGATATGGATGCGCCGGTTCTCAGAGATGAATCTGTGCGGGATTATCAGTATTATTCTTATGAGGCACGAACACCAGATCAATCTAGAGTCGAATTACAAGTTCAAGATACAAGTAGATATTTCTTGCCCGCTGAAGCATTTATCGAATTTGAAGGTAAAATTTAAAAAGCAGATGATACTAAATATACAGCTGATTTCAGTGTTGGTTTTGTTAATAATGTTATCATGGCGTTATTTTCCACCGCTACATATATCATCGACGGAAGAAAAATTAACGATTGATAAGAATGTTGAAGCTGCCACGATGATATTGGCTCTAGCAAGATACAGTGATGATTATTCAAGATCAGCTGGTCCATCGATGATGTTCGTGAAGGATACTTCTGATCATCCTGAATATAGACACTATGAAATTGGACGACCAAGGAACTTTGCAAGAAATGCCGACGCAGATGTCCAAAGTATGATTATCAATATCGATCCGGATTTTAATTTAGGATTTAGATCGCGTTGAGCGATGTTACAGGGTGACGAAAGGATATTTTCATGTGCGATTCCGTTATCACATATCTTTGGATTATGTAGAAATGTCAGAAAAGTTATTTTCGGAGCCAAGCATACAGTTAAACCCATACGAAAATCCGACAGTAACGATGCAATTTGGAGACCTCCTGGTGATGCTGGTAAAGTAGTACTAACAAAAATTTTATTGTGGATGCCAGTAATAACCCCATCGATAACTGAAGAACAACGGTTACTTTCTTTTATGAACAGCTGCGGTAAGTCAACGCTATCTTGGTTAACGACAACTACAGACGCAGTCCAAAGCGCAATTAATGGTTTACTTACGTGGCAAATAGCATCACAACAAGGTATCTCTGCACCGCGACATATATTCATTGTGCTTCAGGATGTTACACGAATAGGTGATCAGACACGTAGCATGATGATATTCGACAAACTCGGTGTTTCTGAGGTTTCTTTAAGAATAAATGGACATCAAGAACCAACGGAGGATATTTTGTTAAATTTTGAACAAAATCATGTAGCGCGTGCATATTATCGATTAATGTCATTTATGGGTCGTGATCAAAATATCGATACTGGTTTACAAATATCACAGCTTGATTTTACAACTCTGTATCCGATTTATTATTTTTCATTGTAACACTTCGATCTGTACAGACAGTCCGTCGTTGACATACACCTTCGAGCTCGTGTTACAAAGGGTTTTATTGCTAATTACAGAGCAATCGCCTTTATGCTCAGTGATAAAAAAAAGGCTACTTGAAGGTGTTGGCGGTCGCATGAGAGTCGTTGATGCGCCAGTAGAAAATATGCAAGCGTTAATTTAGAAGTCAGAAATATATCATAAATGTCATATCATCACGTTAGTGTCAGTTGGGCTCTTAGTCAGATTAAAAGACTTCAGTCAGCATCAGCAAAGCGATGCGGAACAAAAATATCATTAAAACAAGAACAAATCGCAGGTGGTCAAAATAAATTATCTCTGACAGAACGCCAGTTCAAGCATTTCAGTGAAGCTAAGCAATCAAAGAAAGGTATACGAGTAAATCTTTCTTCGGGTGGCGTCAGCGACATCGTTAAGACTGTGGTATATTTCCACTTCTTGCAGCTATCCCAATGTTAATAGCTGCTGCCGCTCCAGCTGTTGCACAAGCTGCTGCGTTAGGTGCATTTGGGACAGCTGCTGGAATGGCACTGAAGAAAGCAACTGGACAAAGATTAAAAAAAAGGAAATGAAGAGGTCACGGTCTGAGACGTCCAAGAACTCGATACGGGAAAAGATTAAGAATTCCAGGAACTCGTTGATTTTTCCGATGTCCAATTTTGAATTACTCGATGCTGCTAAGCAGCTAAATATAAAGAATTTCAGAAGTGTTTTATGCGTGATCAATTACCGAAAAATCCAAATCTGATTGAAACCGGTATTATTAATCTCGATAAAAGCTCTGGTCGTGGAACTCACTGGGTTACATATGCAATTGATCCATGTGGAATTATTTAGTTTGATTCGTATGGGTTGGCGCCACCAAAAGAATTTTTAAAATATATCGACAGACTTCAAAATATTCCAGTCTGGTATTCAACGCTACCAACACAAAAAAATAACCAACCCGCCGATATGTGGCCGTGAAACACTTGCAGTACTTGATGCTGTATCAAGATAAAAAGAAACAAAAAAACACCATATAAGGCTGTACACGAATATACGAGTTCTGTTTTAAATAATCGCTAATCATATAATGGTAGATATTTACGAAAGATCAGCTAAAACCCGAACAATGTTCGGAACCCAACAAGTACCAGATGATTTACTCAAGCGAGTAACAAGGCAGATAAATGATGAATTATCTGAACTGCTCAATCTTGCCAACGTTGATACAAACGAACTCGTTATATTTCAAAACCGTGAAGGAAAATTGAAGACGAGTAATATTTCAATCAACGATATTATTATTCGTAGTCGATTATCGCGAGAAGGTCTTATTGTTGTATATGACAGAGAGGGCAAACTTGTTCCTAGTGGTATTACTGCAGTGTTGATCAATGATAGGTTATCAACATTCGGTGATACCATGTACGGCACTCTCAACATGAACAATAATACAATTATTAATGTAGGAGAACCAACAAATAATCTCGACGCTGCAACGAAGAAATATGTCGATGATAAGGAAATTCCAGTGACAACTTCGTTAGCTACAATCAACGATGGAATGATCACACTCAAAACTGATTTTACTAATTAAGTACAACTGTTTCTGACTTTTCGCAGAAACATAAACAGAACCATTAATGAATTTGTTGGAAGTCCATCAACCGTTGACATAAATCTCACCGATATAAATGCGAGAATCAACGATATTATCAATGGAATTCCTGATATTATCAATACAACTAATCTCGTTAAAATTCCACACAAACAAATTAACAATATCGTGTACACAGTATCATCAGGATCATCAGCATGGACACCACAAAATGACACTATCAAACATACCACGGAAGTCACTGGTGTGTACAGGCTGTCCGTATTTAGTTCTGCAAAATTTAGGATATTTACCACGTATCTATGGCGTCATTCAACCGATAATTTTTCTGTAACCGTGTCTATTATATTAAATAAAGACACAGAAGAAACGTTCATGTTGGAACCATCTGATAAAAAATTGACCTCTTCGTCTTACTGGTGGTGTCTGGAATTTGTAGCTGAAACACCTCAATTAATTACTTAATATAGTATAATGATTGACCTTCAGCGATATAGATACAATCAAGTATGTGCGTGGCAAACTAAACTGAAAAATATTATTGACGATTATACAATAAAAGTGAAAAAATATCGAAGACGCGTGGTTGTCGTTGGCATAGTTGTCTATTCAGTCTCTGCGCTCATTGCTGGAACCGGTGTAATATTATCAACAATAACAATGACCGCGACTGTAGTTGTAACGATTATCGTTTCATTCGCAACAACTATAGCGGGTATTTTTAGCATTATTGCACAGAAGATAGATACATGTACGATCACAAAATTACACGAGTATGTGGTAAAATTACATACAGCAACGACAGCATATTCCAAACTATCATCGCTGGTCTCGTCGTCGTTCAACAATGGCAGAATATCCGATGAAGAATTCAGCGCAATGGTAAAAATCTACAATGAAGTATTTGACGAAAATATTGAAGAAATCAGGTATTTAGAATAATAATAGTATAATAATGTCGTCAATGACATTGGAATTATTACAATAGATTGTAACTAATACTGCTCCGGTAAGAACTACAATGATATCAGCGAGTTCAACTAATTCAGTATTACTTTTCCAACTGCAATTCCAGTATCAGATATAGCATTAGCGCAATTACGAGTTTATCATAGTTGGCCAAATATCAGGTCGAAATCGTTTAGTGGACTACAACCGAATAATTCATTAGTATTTGCAAATAAAAACAAACCCGATGGAACTCCTGATTGGCAAGTAGTCAGTATTCCAACGGGTAATTATCAGATTGAACAAATCAATGAAGAATTCCAAAGCAGAATTAAAACCATTACAGGAAAAGAATCAAAGATAGCCATTAAGCCATCACTGTTCATGAGCAAACGCTGTCATCGGCCATTGAAATATTATCTCCGGATTATGCCGTTGACATATATCAATCTTCAATCAGATCAGTATTAGGATGGCCTGAAGTCCCACCGGTGGCGTCAGCGACGCTGCCACCAGAACCAAAACGAGATGAATTTTTTACAAGAGAAATAATACGTTCAAAATATTTTAGTTTTGAAAAGCCGCTACGACAGTACATAGATGAAAAAACCGGTAAGGTTTTAGTCAGCATAAAATATGATAAAGAAAAGCATCTCACAAGAATAGAGCAGTCTATTGCACCCAGTGAAGGATTACCCATTGATAGAAATTTTTTAAAATCTTACTCGGACGATATCAGATCTGAACATACATGATTTCTTAATGAACTAAAAAATTTATTTTTAAGTATTATCACGTACTATAGCAATGACACAAAACAACAAATCATCGAAACGATAATAATCTTAAATACAATTGCGTTTCATCTTGATTTTGCCAATGGAAATATCAAATCTCTCTTTAGCGCAGGACCACAACAAGTTATTAAATATTTTAATATAACTGAACAGCAATTAAACAAATTTATATTTCCTGGATTTGACTCTACTGATCTGATGAAATCAGTCAATGATGTACTCAATGACAATTTTCCAATAGTTCTAGAATCATGGAGAAAAATAGCCCCACCGCCAGGTATTCTCAAATACAATAATAATCCACACAATGAAGGTTGTCATATCTCGCCGGGAATTATAAGTATCACATCAACGATCGCAGTTAATCTAGTATGTGATGTCATTTACGGCCGTTATCAAATTGACACTGAAAAATCCAACCAAGCTCAGCAGGGATACGTTTTGTATTCATTTACACCTCAAGTTCCACCAGGGTATTTCATTGTATCAGAACCGTTTAATCCCGTTTATCTTCGAGTTTATAGTCCGTGGTTATCTCGGATAAATTTTAAATTAACTGGTCAACATGGACATTTACTAGATCTTAGATCGAAAATATTAAATATAAATCTGTATGTGAAATCCTCGTAGAATCGTAGAAGCAAAAAAAAAAAAAGTATAATCAGGGATAAAATAAATACTTTTTTATTGTTGTAATTTAACTACTCCCAGGGATTCTGCATAGCCATTACCATAGTCACTAATCCAGTATTATCTTCACTGTCACTGCTACTTTCACTAGTAACAACCCTTTCAGATTCTGTCATTGACATAATCTTTCGCAGTTTCATTACACGACTATTCACTAGTTTTCTCGTTTCGTATTCGCGAGATAATTCTAGTCTTATTCTTTCAATAGCATTTGCGAGTGAAATAAAATCTTTAACTTGCATATCATCAACCTTTGCTAAAGATTCTATCATCGATCGATAAATTAATTTCATAAATCTATAATCGGGAGGTAGTGTATATCTATTTTCAGTTTTTCGTTGTTGTAACGATTCAAAATCACACATGATTTTTTGATGATCAAGTTCATCAGAGAGTTTTCTACCATCATGTTGTAGGTTTTCAATTGCATCAATAACAGCGTTGATATTTTCATGATTCATTATATAAAAAGACATTTATTAAAATAAATTTATTTTTCTGAATTTATTTTCTGAATGTATTTTTCTGAATTTATATTACTGAATGCATTTTTGAATGCATTCATTTCTGAGTAAATTTCATTAATTTTGATGCACGACCGAAATTGAGGAATTCTAGCGAAATTTATTGATTTTGATGGGGTAATTGCACGACTAAATGAAGAAATCTTAACAAATTTCATTGATTTTCAGTTTTTCATAAAAATAAAATAATTTTAGAAATAATTATAAATAAAATAATTTTATGAAATATTTCGTAAAATTAAGAAAATAACTGCAAATCTGAGTAAATTTATTGATTTTGATGGGTAATTACACGACTGAAATTAAGGAATTGCAATAAAATTTATTGATTCTGATGGTATAATTACACGACTAAATTAAAAAATCTCGGTGGATTTATGAATTTTCTTAATAAATATATTTCTGAAGATAGGAATTAAAAAAAAAAATTAATTTCTAAAAACTACACAAAATACACAGATTATTCTTCCTTGTACATTCTAGCTCTAAATTTTTCTTGTAATCGTCGCCGTGCGCGTTCATCACGTGATACAGGTACGACTGAATATAATTGCTGTGAGAATTCTCTTCCTCCGTAAATTTTATCAGTGAATTTTATATAAGTAACACCATCTCTTTCAGTAATTTTGACTTAAGTCCACGGAGGTAATTTATCAGCAATACAGATTTTATCAGTATCATAAATAATCAAATTTGTTTTTATTCTTATTAATTATAGTTTTAATTACTTGCAGCATATCTAAATTTAACCTTCTGATTGAATTTTTTCGAAAACGCTGATTTGGTTATTTTTTTTGTTTTTTACAACACGTTGTACTGAAAGCATAACAACATCAAAATACTTACTACCTGCATTCATCGATGGGGAAATTATTTCTTCACCTGTTTCTATATTCGTAGATATGACTGATCTTGAAGAATTATTATTATGACCGGTTCTTCCTAATTTACATTTCTGACCTTGTGTAACAACACGTAAATTTTCTAAAGAATTATCTTTCGGGTCTGAAATGATGTGATCGATTACAAATCCTTCTTTGATTATCCCGCAAAAACACTTGTAGAAGAATCTATTATAGAGGTACATTTTATTTTTGTCAGTATTAAATATAATATATCCAGTATTAATAATAGATCCATTAATTGTTCTCTTTGATTTACAGTTTCTAATTATACCATTACGAGATGCCTCGTAATTCTTAATGATAGGATGCTTCACAAACTCGCTCTGCTCCATTTATATATAATATCATTCTTCCAAATGATTATTTTGAAATCTGACCAGATAATCCTCTATGGATTTTAACGGAGATACTGATGGGCTATATTTCTTATCGTAATGCCGTTTTAACTCTCTGTATTTCTTACCGCCACATTGTACACACAAGTGAGTTTTTCCTCGTACACCAACATCGCACTGAATACAAGGTTTCGGTCCTAGATGTCCTCTACGAAAACTCTGCATATGATATCCACAGAATTCTTTTATGCATGGTTTATTACAACGACATGAAAATCCGATCATCAACCAATTGTATTTGTTATTTGATTGTACCATTATATTATAATCAAAAATCTAATTAAATATATCTGTCTTAATTATTATATGGAGGAATTTAACAGATTATCTGTAATTGAACCCTCTAGAGCAAGATTTGATCTTGATAAACTACCACAATCCAAATATAGTTTTTCGATGAAAGATCTAGCCTTGATAAATAGTGATATAACCGATCGTATTCGTGAAGCTAAGAAGGAATTTAACAACGATGGTGCTACTCATACTTGGTCAACATTCAGAATTAGGGACGTTGTCGATACTAGAATAAATGAGGAACGAGGAAGAAGTATTATCAGTTACCTTGACAATCAGCGATATATTATTCTGATCAAATTTATTGTGCAGACGGATGATGATATTTGGATTATCCGTGATAAACGTGAACCTGTCAGAGTAAAACAATCAGGACAAACTATTATATTGGATAAAAAATCCAGGCCCGGTGTACTGACTGGTATTGATAAACCGTATTATGAACGAGCATATCCTGTAACCGCAGTTATCTATGCGATATATCCGTTAAATGATAAACCCAGCGTTGTAAATCTTAATCCGATGAAATTATCAAGATTAAATTGTGTAATTGAGCGAGTTATGGAACGCTTTAAGAAAGCAATACGTGAAAACGGTTTAACAGATCTGCGACGTAAAAAAAATAAATACATGGGCAGAAACAGTTAAGAATACCGGAGCGTCTATTAAGGACGTCGCTGAACTAGAAAAAAAATTAAAATTTCCAATAACAGTAAGAACACTAACCGGAGAGATTTTATATGCGTCAAAATACACATCAAGAGGAGCTCCAATAACAATCATTGATCATAATGCACATGCATGGACTAATGCTGTAACAATATTTCCACGAGATAGAACAGTCAGATTTGATAACGATTATATAATCGATGCTATCAGAAATATCAGTAAGAATGATCCTGTATCTGTTTGGTTATTTCAGAGTTCAGAATCTGTGAATTATGATCAATTTGTAAAACCTAATGGAGAGATTTACCGTAAAGAATCTCTCCATGAAGAAATGAAGAATCTTGCATTGAAATATAATTCTGATGTTGTTGAAGTTGAACGATTATTAATAATTGTTTCACAGTTCCAGCAGTTGCTGCTCACTTCGCTCAGGAGAAAAATTCATGGAAGACAACACGATCAGAATTCCTTGAAGATATTCAGCATAGTTGTGTCGAATATGGACATGGCGGATTATGAAATACCAAATACGATCATCATAAAGTTATATCGGTTGATATGGCTGCGTGTTATCCTGGAAATTTTCATGGATACGGAGAATGTTCTGAATATTTTAAGCGATGTGGACATCCAACACATGAAATGACTAGAGTTGCAATAAATGGGCCATTACCTGATTTTGATTTAATTGAATTTGCTTGTGTAAAATCATTCAAGTTTTGTGATAATCTTCATCCGATCGTTTATGCGTGGTTTGGAAGACATTTTGCAGAAAAATATTGGGTTCCAATAGTGCTACTACGATGCATGCTTGATACTGGAATCTTAGTGTCGTTGAACGTAAGTGAAGCTATTATATCATATCATCCGCAGAAAGTTTGGTTACCACAACAAAAGAAATATTCACCTACAGATCCAGGTGAAGATTGGGATAAAATTGATTAAGAAAATAAAGTTGCAAAAGATCTCGGCAGAGAAATAATTGATAAATTTACTCAAGGTGGTTCATATGATCATAAACGACATTGTGCAAGATTAATCATAGATGATGCTGAGTTAGATTTTATGATTACTGATACAACGGAAAAAAACACATTTGTCAGTCGGAGTAATGCCTATTTATTAGACGGAACTAAATTAGGTACGATTGTGAGTTATATTGATGGTGAATCACCGCAATTCACTCATTTAAGATCCTATATGCCCGCTTACGTTTCTATAAATTTATTATCCATGATAAATAGATTTCCTCGTTACGCTGTCAGAGTTGCCGCGGATTCATTTTATATAAATAGCGCGTATACAGATTTGGTAAAACCATTACTCGGTAATAATGAATGGGGATCATGGAGAATAAAACAAGAAAATATACTTAGTTATTCTGAATCAGCAGTCGTCGAGATCAAAGAAATATATTACGGTAATGACAATCAAATACCAGTATCAACAGCACCATCTGTATTTGATCCTGTGGCTAGACATAAAACCTTTTATCTCAATGGTCCTGGAGATTCTGGTAAAACAACACGTGTCATTGAATTATTTCATCAGAGTTCAGATATGACTGTGTTGACACCTACACACAGACTAGCAAGAGAAATAAAACAACTAGGAATAAAATCATGTACATATCATAGTTTCTTCAGATGGTGTGGAGATACGTGAACACCTGAGCGAATGGGTGAGAAATATATTCCCAAAATCATCATCTGGGATGAGATTTGTACGGTGTCGTTAGAAACACTAAGAGTATTTCTTAATTGGTTATTAACGAAAAAATACTGCGGTAATTATGTGCGGCGATCATGGTCAACCACCACCTTTCGTCGGTCAATCTCCACATGAGTAGTTAAAATCATTTGTGGATTATTATGAAGAAATAAATGATGATTATAGAGCTATTGATGAACCTCTGAAAGAAGTTAAAAGATTAATCAGACTACAACCAGAGAAGATTCAATGTGAAATAGCGCGTGAAATAATTCCGGAAACTCTCATCGATGATTTCTGGAATCTGTGGACACCAAATGATTTAATAGTTGCTAGTAGAAAAATAATTCGTGATGAATTACAGGAGAAATTATTTATGTTGCACACAGAAAACTTCTCAAATCTACTTGTGCCATTGTGTTATCGCCCAGCAGATACTCGACGACAAAATGTCAATATTGAAATTCCAGGATCAGATGAGAAGCAGAATCTTGTGTTAAATGATATTATTTTAGTTAAAGTTGATGTTGTTGAAAACGCGTTGAGTATGAATAACTCGCCGTGGAAATTGGGATATGCCATAACGATTCACTCGTCACAAGGATTAACTATTACTGATACAAATATCTGGATTGTAGATGACAGAATCTAGTGGTCAAATGTAGTCTGTCTCCAGTATCTAGAGTCAGGAGAATATCCCAGTTACACAGAGTTGTCATAGATTCCACAGAAAGTAATAATCAAACTGTTAGTGTTGAAGTAATAAGAACAAAATTATCTAGTCATAAACGATGTGATAAAAACATAATCGTAATTTTGATATCGATATTCAATTTATTATGACGCTAAAACAACAACAGAATAATCGTTGTATAATTTGTAATTGTCAAATGTTGTGGACGTATTCGAGTAATAATCCAAAACAAAATTTATCGTGAATAGAAATAATAGTGATCTTGGTCATACATGTGGTAATGTTATACTTACCTGTCTTGAATGCAATCGACGTCGGGGTTCCAATTTACAGAAGTGAACGCAGTGGTAATTGTGTGTCTTCAGGAAATTACTTGTAACTGTTCACGTACAAATCCACGCTGAGGAGCATTCGAATGTAGTCTGTAGATTGCAGGTCTACCCGTAAATCTAACCACTCTAGAAATTTTATGTGTAGTCACACTACAGATAGGATCAGTTGCTCTGTTTTTTACCCCCTTCAAGTTCACCGGGTTCATATAAATATCTGACAGTCACATTTCCTAACACTGGCTGTTTTGAAAAGTCACGTCCGTTGTACAGGTATATGTTTCTTTGTAATTGAAAAGGTAGGTTTCATAGAAGTTGCACTAGTAATTTCATTATTTAACGCAGCTATCACACTTGGTAATCTTGCAACCCATTCACGAGATTTCATGTCGCTCTGAATTATTTCCTTTGAATACTGATATCCAAATAACCGCTCAGCGAGTATTCGATTAAATCGTTCAACTATTGCCTGATCACGATGAATTTCGGTGTGTCCTCATCTGATTTTGACATTATGCTTTTTCATCAGCGATGACACTGTACCAAGAAATTCTTTGCAGGATCAACTTGTAGCAACTGTGGCCATTGCAAGGGTCCTAGTTAATAAATTCGTTCAAATGCAGATGCAACTTCATATGCTATTTTTGTTGACAGTGGTTCTGCTTCTTTATATCTACTTGCAACGTCAACGACAGTTAACGCGTATTTGTATGTGCGTGATTGACGTCCACGTGTTTTAATGGTATCATGTGGTAAAAACAAAATATCTGCTTGATGAACTTCATTGGGAACGCTGACATCAAAATACGCGTACTGAATTTTTTTAGGTGGACGTAGATAGATTTGCCATATTGCCTGTCGTGCTAACCACGCTGCAGCAACAGCACGTGAGACTTTTGCTGCTTCAGCAAGTTTACTAATCGCTGCTCTGCCTCTCCAATATCCTCTTGGACTATAATAAACAGATTCCATTATAATAGTTATATAATTAATTACCAGCCCCTAGCATTATTTTGCCTTTCATGGCAGATTTTACTAGAAAACTAGCGAGGTTTTCATTGAGAGATTTATTCTTTATAAAATTTAACGCGTGAATCAATTTTACATCTGCGAGATGTCTTTGCTATAAATCATTACTCTTATACGCGACATCATGAATATGACACGCTTGATCAATCGCATTTATTGGGTATTCTCCTGGTTTTGGTTGATTTTGATCATCAAGTCGAATATCAAGTCGAGTTCCAGGACCACAATAATTATATCCTGGTAAGTGTTTTTCTCCGGGATATTTTGCCCACGGAATTCCTAGTAATTTTCCTAGTGAAGTAGCGACATCACCTCCTGTCTTTGTGCTAGACGAAATAAATTTGTATTTTTTTGTACGACATTTTCCACAATTACCTGTAAGTGCACGCCTTTTATTTTTTGTTATTGTTGTCGTTAATCCAGTTGTGGGGGTGGTTGCCTTGCATCGAACACAATATAAATACATGCTATTTATTATCATGGATATAATTGAATTTTCAGCGGCACGAAAACAAGAACCAGTCAAGCATCATCCAGCATTGCCAAATTCTATTAGGGCAATCATAATAGGTCCATCTGGATCAGGCAAAACACAATTATTGCTTAATTTGTTAATGAGATGGCTCAAGTGGGATAAGTTATATTTAGTAGCTCCATCCGTGGATGATCAAGATGTTATGAAGTACTTAAAGATTTTAATGAAACTGCAAAGTCGTTTAATTAAAACGGCGACAATATTATTGATTTTATTACCGATATTGATGAAGCCCCATCCGGAGATGACCCTGACGGATTTATTAACAATCTTGTAGTATACGATGATGTGATGCTGGACAAACAATCAAATCCTGCCCGGATATTTTCCAGAGGCAGACATAAAAACACAGACGTGATTTATGTAACCCAGCGGTATACACAAATACCAAAAGTGATCAGAGATAAATGTAATATTTCAGTTGTCTTTAATGGAGTCTATACACATACGCTGCGAAATATTCACCGTGACTTATCACGGACTTGGTGTTCAGTGGATATGGACATTATTAAATTTTAAAATTTCTTTTCAAAAGCACAAGCTACCCTACACGGATTTATCACAATAAATTTACATGATCCTAGATCGAGGTATCGTATAGGTATCGATACAATGTTTGGTCCATGATATTATCAGCGGAGGAAATACCTCTGTCAGGTAAACGATAGAGTAATTAAGCAGTTATTTCCCCCTTGACTAAGTCAAGGATATAGCGTAACCTATATCTTAACTGCGCAAATGAACAGCAGGTATATATA
>JAECUM010046730.1:0-24679 GCA_016617855.1 Megalonaias nervosa | reverse complement strand
TCTATCATGCCTTAATAGTTAGAAGTGATGTGCTTGCAGGGTGAATGGACAGTTTTTAGTGAAGCTTCACACAACTGCATAAGAGGTGTCAGATAGAATATAAACAGTTACTAGTAGATTATTGAATGGTGTTTCCATATGCTTTGCTCATATAAATTTACTGACTAAAATTGGACTTAAATTTAGGCTAATTTAAAATCTTTTCTCAGCAGTTCATTTTTGGTTTGTTATTTTTGTTGGCCAATCAGATCATACATTTTAGTCCTGTCTGGCCTTAATGTCTCATATTTCATACATTTATGTATTTAGCTGTTGCAGAGTGTGTGTGTATGTATGTATGTATGTATATATATATATATATATTTATATATATAGAGAGAGAGAGAGAGAGAGAGAGAGAGAGAGAATTATAAATATACACCAGACAGAACGGAAAGTGCTATCCCTGGATTCATTCTATGGAAGTATTCTTGACAATAGTAGGCAGAATTAATATTTAATACAAATAATACTATCATACAGGTTAGAGAATTTTTAATTCATATTCTACAGAGATTCGAACCCAGGTCCACGAGTAAATGGCACCCAAGCCTTACCTGCAAGCACCAGCCCATATTCCTTCACGACTAAGCACACATCACCAAAAAATGATGTGACTGAATCGGTGTTATATGCACTCATGCATAGCAGACACAATCGCATGACGACCCAGTAATTAATTCTCATCTATCTACACAGTCATTCTGGATTCTTATGAAAGAAATCAAGGTATATAGGATTAATTATAGAGAATTATAAATATACACCAGACAGAACGGAAAGTGCTATCCCTGGATTCTATAGAAGATTGCTTGATAATAGTAGGCAGAATTAATATTTAATACAAATAATACTGTCACACAGGTTAGAGAATTTTTAATTCGTACACTATGGAGATTCGATATATATATATCAGTCTTTCACAGAATTTCTTTTCATCAGTTTATCCAGCAGACTATTCGAAATGACTTTTCCAACATAGAAGCCATATTGACACCACCAGATGGACAAGATGAAGGGGTCTGGAAATATGAACATCTCAGGTATAAAAGTTATCTGCCTTTGCAAATGACTGTTTTAGATGAATTTGTATCAAAAGATTCATTCATTTCTTTCTAATCATGAAATGACCTCTATTGCTTCTACTTCGTTCAAAATAATGCTTATTAATTGCATTGCTGTAGTATTATTAACATTTTACGCATATAGATACATGTTCCTAAAAAAGATCAGTATCAGATTCAAGGACTTTTGATCCTCTTATTTAACACATTTTGATATTAGAAACCTTTAAAAAAAAGCCTTAAAAACTTAAGGAAACCAGGGATGTCATAATCAAATTCAAACTACCAACTTCTTTGTGATCAATGAAATTTAATATTAGAGATGAATTTTATATAGATGTTTTCAGAAGTAATTTTACATTTCTGATACTTTTGATTCATTTACAGGCAGTTTTGTATGGAGCTCAATGGACTAGCTGTCAAGCTACAGGTAATATTTATTGATAACATTTTGCATGGGTGTACTTTGGATATAAAATTTTCAGTGTTTGATTCAATGGCCGAGTGGTCTAAAGCTCTCACCATTACAGATCACTGCCATCTCACCTCTGTCTGCATGGGTTCAAGTCTTGGGTTCTGCCAATGTGGATATGTGAGAAAGCATGCCAGTTGCTTCTCGTGGGTTGATGGCTCTCTCCAGGGTTTTCATGGATTTTTCCTCCACCATTTATATTGGCTGCCATGTATAGCCTATCATGTGCTGAAAAATGGCATTAAACCCAACAACAACAACTAACAACACAAAAGCCACTGTTAATAGACATGGGGAAGAAAAACTTTTAAATGACTTCTCAAAAAAACTATTAATGGACATTTTAAAAATTTGACAGAAAGTATCCTGGTACAGGGCCCTTTCCAGTTTACACAGTTGATACTTAATATGCCGACAAGATATGGCCACCATGCTGAAAACAGAAAAACGTTTAAACAACTCCAAAACAGAGAACAGAATTTGATTGTATGACAGAAAATATCCAGTCTTGAAGACCATTTCCTCTGCCCTCAGATATGGTAACAAAGTATGAAAATAGAAAAACCTTGAAATTACTTCTGCAAAACTGATGAACAGAATTTTGCCCAACTTGACAGAAAGCATCCTGGTCTGAAACACTTTCAAATTTATAAGATGTAGTATAAGATGAAAATTGGGTAAATTCGATCTTGGTCCACTTATTATAATTTATGTAATGTACAGAGAATATCTGCAATGGCTGGACCTGGCTTTTGTGCTTCTCAGGTCCGGAAAGCAGGACATAACACCACAAGCACTAGCCACTTGGTTAAAGGGAGTAATAAAATCAGCGTATACTAACCTCTAAAATAATAGATATGCCTTATGAAAATCTTGGCTCACGAAATACATGCAATTTCCATGAGCCTGGCATTCATATATAATGTCTTCATTTGAGATATAGTGGAGTCTTCATTTGAGATATAGTGGAGTCAGTTTGATTGCATGCCCAGACCACTTTCTTCAGATATTAAATGTTGGACATGACCTCGTAGAGGAGAGAAGTGAACCTCATTGGGTCAGTGGTAGCTGTACAGGCAGTAACCACTCTCCTTTTATGACAGCACAACCTAGTAACCAGGTGGTATTGGCAGCTTTCGCTGGATTCGTCTGGGAAAACTTTAAAGGTGAGTCCAATTAAGTAGTGCAGAATCCCGTAGGAACCTCCTCACATTTGTGTAACTAAGATTTCTCATTGTGCTAACCAACATTAGGATTATTTCATCCATTAATGGAGCATGCATGCTCTTCCTGGGTGACACAGGTAGAGGTAGGATGACCGGCATTTCTTCTCATATCTGTTCTCCTAATGATATGTGACCAGGTAATGTATATGCAGGAGAAAGCAAATTTATTTTGTAAACTATGTTTCGTCCATAACATTTACCTGATCACATTACGGAGAATCCTTCCCACCCATCCCAACCTAGTGATAGAGATGGGAGATAGTAAGAGTTGCTTCCCTTTATGTATACATACATACATACATACATACATACATACATACATACATATATATATATAATAGAAAAACATTTTTCTTTTTCTGTGTTTCAGAGAGTGCTGGATTCAAAGGTAGCAAAAAAAGTTATCCTAATGTAATGTGATCAGGTATGTATTATTGAAAAAACATAATTTACAAAAAAAAAATTGCTTTCTTTCATTCTACAGGGTGAATGCAATCCAGAGACATGCACTCAGATGACAGCAACAGAACAATGGATTTTCCTTTGTGCTGCTCACAAGACACCTAAAGAGGTATTTTATTTGTGAATGCATTGATACCTAAATCAGAAATTCCAGATTATCAAGGAAGCATCCAAATTATGTTGCTATATATGCTGATATGACCAACCCAAGTTTTCAAAGAATATTTTTGGAACTGCTGAGCTGACTGTAGGTTGATGCACTGTATTATGACTAATTTTTGTGGGGTACCAAATTTGTATGGATTTGTTGCTTCCCTAAATCATGAATTTAAAGACCCAATAAAACCTTAACCACATATGATGAAGCCCCCCACCCATTTGTTTTATGTTCACCCTTTGAAAAAAGAATTATAAGACATTTCATGTAATTTCCATACACATATATCTATATGGTATCTGGTAGATGTAATTTCCATACATATATAGACCACTCCAGTGGCCTAGTGGTAGAGCGTCCGCCTCGGATGCGGGAGGTCGTGGGTTTGATGCCAGGCCAAGTCATACCAAAGACTTTTAAAAATGGTACTAACAACCACCTCGCTTGACGCTTAGTATTAAGAGGTTAGTATTAGGACTGGTCGGCCTGGAGTCAGGATAATGTGACTGTGGGGGACATCATGCTACATGTCTGCGGCATGATGCCCCAGTGCTAAACATCACTATAAACTGTCACACTGCAGACATCTTAGCAGTATGACTGAAAAATTGTTAAAGGTATGTTAAAAATCTAAATCACACACACACACACACACATCATACACATATATCAATATGGTATCTGGTAGATGTAATTTCCACTTACTATCTTTGGTCGATATTTTAGTAAGGAGAAACAAGCAAAAGCATAAAATATTCAGGTGCTAGTATTACTGAATATGAAAGAAATAATAATAAATGATTCTAGCATATCAAAAATAGATTAAATACTTATTCAAATTGATTCTTCATTCATGTAAAACTGTTGTAAAATATTGAAATCCTTGTGAAAGCAAATCTTATTTTATCTGTGTGTGCTTAATCCCAATAAACAACATCACTGTAAAATCCTAGAACTGTTGCTTGAAATGCCATTACTAATGCAACACTGTGTAAGGACACTAGTTACAGCAGGGTATAGAAACTCACCTTGTGGTCTAGTGGTTAAAGCATCCAGCCAAGTTATACCAAAGACTTACAAAAATGATACTAACAGCTGCTTCACTTGGTGTTCAGCATTAAGAGGTCAGTGTTAGGACTGGTTGGCCTGGTGTCAGAATAATGTGATTGGATGGACATTACGCTACATGTCTGTGTCATGATGCCCCAGTGCTAGACATAAATGTAAACTGCCACACTGCATACATCATAGCAATATGACTGGAAAATTGTTAAAGCTACGAAAGAATCCAAATCTCTCAGACACACACACACACACACTTAACTGATGTTATGACAAAACCACAGAATCAACACCAATTCGATCAAATTTGCTGGTATAAACTAAAATTTGTCATGTAATTAGACCTAAAATCGTCAAATTAAAGAAGTCCAGCTTTATCAAAGCCATGGATATAATTAGGTCCAGTCTTTCACACATTTTTGTGTTAACTGCAATTATCCATTCAGCATGATCAACTTGATAAAATTTTTTGGTCCACTAATATACGACACTGATCTTCACGACACTGATCTTCACCAGTGATGAATTCCTTTTTTTAATCTCAGATAGTCTCCATGACCTGTTTAGCACACCAGTTGTGAAGAAAAGACGACTTTAATTCTTCTTTGTAGGCTATATTTATAGAGACTGAAGTTGGTTCATATATATGGCAGGCTCAAACAAAGGAGCGATGTCAGTTTTTAAATTTAGTTTAGCATCATAGTATTTTGATAGCCTTCAAGCACGTAAAATGTTGACAGTGCATTGATAATTGCACTGAGCAAGGGGCATCTGGTCACTTGTTTGTTTTGCATGTGGAATGATTACATTATCTAAACCCTTCAGGGATCTAATTTGAATTTTACCTCTTAAGCCATTGTTTGAATGCCATGGTTGTCAGAAAATTCTCATTGTGCAATTTTGTGGAGAGATTGGAATGAAGATATGATACATAGATACTTTGATAACCAATTAGCTTATTGGCTTCCATTAAGTATAAATTATTGCTCTTGACAGGTGTCTGATTTGTGCTGTTACAGGTAGTAGTATTCTTTTAACCATTGAAGTGAATGCCATTGTAGGCATTGTTTTGGTTTTTTATGTGCATTCTTTATTTGGGGTATTTGTAGAGGTTAATCTACAAAATTAGATACCTCTAACATACATGCCAACTATTACGCTTTGGGCGTAATCATTGCTCATTTTTTCATCGAATTATATCTGTAGATGGATTATGCTTTTCCGGTCCATTAGAAAATAAAATAAAATAAAGCAATAAAAAGTTGTGTTTGTCATTTATATTATCATCTTTTTAATTCTATTTTTCATATTATCATTTTTGTTTAATTCCACTCCTCATAGAAATTTTAGAATATTCTAAAAAGAAAGACCACTGCATAAGAATAGCATTAGAGCTAATTTGTCAATCGTAGATCTGCATGTACTTTCCAGTTTGTCTGTTTATAGCAACTGTATATGACCCATTTCCAAAGAAACAGATTTCCTTAATTTGAAACTTGGCCTCACAGATTCATTATATTGATAAACAAGTTAGTTAGCAGACCAGTCTCTACCATTTAAGAAAGTGGTGCCAGATGTTAAGTGGAACAGGCTTCTGTGGTTTGACATTTGGATGAAAATTCTTAGAGCAAATGGGTCTTTTTAAACTTCAAAACTCGTCCGATCAGAACAAGGACAAAGCAGCACAACAGATTTGTAAAGAAGACTATGGGAATGATGAGAGTGCAGCACTTGGATTGAGCTCATTGCAGAATTTGTGGAGTTCATGATCATTTGGCATTTGGACATGTGAAGTAATTAAAGTGAGTGGTGAATATAAATAATTTGTCAGTATGTTTTGTGTTTGCATTCTGGTTCTAATCCACATGGAATTTGCCCATTTTGCCAAGTATTTTGTCTTGCAGATCCAGGTTAGTAGTGAAAATAAATTACATTTTTCATACGGTGCACTGTAATTATGGCATGTAATATATAAGCAACAATGTCGTAGCCTCAATGATGTATTGTTACTAATATTAATACTGGTAATATATAGATTACACTTTTTATGCTTAGATCATGCTTTTTTGCCACACATATATTAGCAAAAATTACTTATATACCTCTTTCATGGTTGGCATGTATTCTATAAATGTGCAGACTTTGATAAATAAAACCAAAAATTTAATCATCCACGATGACATCTTGTTTCTTTTACAAAACCATGAAAATTGAGACCCATGAATAATTGATACTACAAAAGTTTCTGTAACCATTATATGCTGTTATTAGTATCATAGTTGAAGACCATAGGTCCCATTCAGATGTCACCAGTTTTCATAAGGCTATTCCAGCAAATAAATGGTGGGGTGATTGTAAGGCACAGTAACATAAATTTTTGTTGTGTGGTTGTTACATGTTTAAAAAATTTTCTACAAATTTGTCAAAGTCCCCTTCCACCACCCTTGCATGTCCTTCACTGTGAGTACTTAGCATATGTATTAAAACTCTGGTATTTTTTGTTTCAGTGCCCAGCAATAGACTACACAAGGCACACACTAGATGGGGCAGCTTGTTTACTTAATAGCAATAAATATTTTCCAAGCAGGTAAGAGAAAGAAATGCAGTGTACCATATTTACTGTATATATTGTGACACCATAAATTAATTTTTAAAACTAATTTTGTTTTGCAACATGTTCTGGGGCACGTCATTTTGTTTTAGTCACAAGTTGTGGAACACCTTTGAAACGGTTCAAAAATTACATGTCAAAAAATGCAGTCAAACTTAAATTATATTGTAAAAACAATTTTAAAAAGAACACTGTGAGTGTTATTTGTTTACACTTTTCATCCTAACTGAAATTCTTGAGGAATGAGATTTCATTAAGAAATCATTTATGGATACGAGAACAACTGTAAGCTTTTCTGTTCTGATTTATGCTTCGTCAGAATTTCTTGTCGAAATGATAAGGTTTATTTGCCATTCTTGCTAATTATACCATTTATTTTAGCCAAATGACTTTTGATGAGCACAATAGAAACTATATATTATTGAAATTAATTTAAACGGATATTAGTACCTAGATTACAATATTGTAATTTTGAATAGGCCATAAGGCCTACAATGGTGTAATGACCAAGATAGGCACATGAACCTTAAGCAGTTGCATTAAATGTGTTTGAGAGAGAGAGAGTATATATGTATGTGTGTATGTAGGTATGTATATACAGAGAGAGAGAGAGATATTTACAGATGAAAGCTACTGAGGTAGATAGTGACATTACAAAGTGATAGATAAACAATCTAATTCCGAAACCAAAAACCTTTTATCTACACAAAGTGGTCACTGACATAATCCAAGTATTGTTGAACAAACTTGAATGCCGCTACTATATTTAATTTAAATCCTTCAAGCAATTGAAATTCTTAATTTGTCCACTCAGCCTCCTCAGACTCAAACCCATCAACTCATCCGCTTCACTGTTGTTGCCATTTTCATCACATTCATTATTTCTTATGGCATTGTTCTCACATTCGTTCAAGCTTTTGTCAATACCGCACACTTTAAACAATTTTTGTATCAGATCTGGCTTGTCTTGAAGCAATTTGACTGCCTTTCAATTCAATTCACAACTGTTTGTTTATCTGCACTCTTAATGCAAGAAGTGTTGTCAATTTTTCTATTTTAATAAATATGTGAAGAGTTTCCTTTCAGACTGTTCCATTGTTTCAATTTATTGTCAAAATTTCCTTGGGTACTCATTGAAAGAAACCAAAGTTGGCTTCCCTATAACATAGCTGCCAACCCTCACAATTTTGGTGTGAATTTCACAACTTTCTACAGCGATTCACCGATTTACGCCACATGCAAAAAAATCACGAATTCCCTAATTCTCAATTATTTACAATTTTCTTGTTAAGTGCTAGTTGTGATATTGGCAGTTGCCGAAACTGTCTGGTACTGGTAGTCACGATATTAGTAGAACTATAGCCGATTTGTACAGTGGGCCCGGTAGTAAGCATTATAGCATATTTTAATCGATATATATATATATATATATATATATATATATATATATATATATATATGAGTAGTTTTACAGATGCTTTTGAAAGAAACCTGGGCCTAACCAGAATTTTTCTCCACGTATGCGCTGCCAACACTGAATTGAATTACCGTTCGGCATCACATCTTGAAATGTCTTCACCACCAAGGAAAAAGAAATGTATTGCACAAAAAGTGAAGTTTAGTTTGGAATATACCAAAAATTGGCAGTACATTCAACCATCAAATACCAATATACATCATGC
The DNA here is from genome assembly GCA_016617855.1 of Megalonaias nervosa. Taxonomy (NCBI): domain Eukaryota; kingdom Metazoa; phylum Mollusca; class Bivalvia; order Unionida; family Unionidae; genus Megalonaias; species Megalonaias nervosa. The sequence goes on along the minus strand of JAECUM010046730.1, from coordinate 15,904 downwards.
TTTTTGCACACAGTTTACCACAAATTTTAGAATTGGGCATGGTGGCAGGGACGATGTGAGGAAGCACATTGGTAGCAAAAAGCACATAGAGGTTGGGAAACTACACGAAGACAGCTTTTTTGAGTGTTGAAATTTTTGAGGTTGAAGGATTAGGCCTAACATATACCGTAATTTGCTTGAGTTCACAGTTTTCCGCGCATGCACCGACACGACTAATCGTTCACCGTTCGACGTTTGATCTTCTGGATTAATACCATTTCGTAATTAAGCTACACTGCATTTAAAATGTTTTCAGCTCCAGGGAAAAAGATTTGTATTCCACAAAAAGTGAAGTATAGATTGGAGTACACCAAAATTTGGCCTAGCACTCAGCCATCAAACATTGATGTATATTATGCTTTTCGCACAGTAGTGGGCCGTGAATTTTACAATTGGGAATGTGCACAATGGCTGGTATTGTTGCTTACAATTTATCTGTCATACATGTACCATTAAGAACAAAAAAATAGGAATAAATGAATAGAGTACAAAATTAGTTTCTTTCATTTTATTATCAAATCAGCATTTTTATCAAATCAGCATTTTATTTATATATTTTATTGTGATATGCCTTGCTAGGCACTCAGCATTAAGAGGTTAGTGTTAGGACTGGTAGGCCTGCTGTCAGGATAATATGACTGGATGGGACATGATGCTACATGTCTGCAGCATTATGCCCCAGTGCTTGACATCACTATAAACTGCCACACTGCAGACATCATAGCGATATGACTGAAAAATTGTTGAAGCTACATTAAAAATCCAAATCACATAACACACACACACATTGTAATATGCAGCTGGGTAGGGGGCACAAATTCAAAAGAATTTATTTAATTTCTTAAGTCATGGGACATATGATCTAGGTGAGAAGAGTTTCACAGTAAGTTCTGGGACTAGAAAAAATGGTTTATTTTATCGTGTCCCAAGATATACGGTATATGAATATAAGCAAGTCTGCTTCTTTTTGTCATTGTTAATCACCCCTGAAGGCTCAGGGAAGTAGAATATGCCCAGTGTCCCATACCATATGTCTTAAGAGTTGAATAATGTAGATAGTAACTGTGGTGGTGCAGTGGTTAGCATACAGAACTCTGGACTGAAAGGGTGAGGGTTTGAATCCTAATGTCAGATGAACTTGGGTTGGCAGCCATGGAGTGTCATTGGGCAATGCACTTTACTCCGTTTGCCATGGCCTAATTAGACCGCTGTGGTGGCCTAAAAGTCAGAGCATCCGCCTCGGATGCGGAATGTCTTGGGTTCGAACCCCAGCTGAGTCATACCAAAGACTTATAAAAATGATACTTGCAGCTGCATTGCTTGGCGCAAAGTATTGAGATGTTAGTGTTAGAACTGGTCGGCCTGGTGTCAGGATAATGTGACTGGGTGGGACATGATGCTTCATGTCTGCGGCATGATTCCCCAGTGCTAGACATCACTATAAACTGTCACACTGCAGACTGTTACATGTAGGCTCCTACAAATGTAACAAAAGAAAAGAGTGAAGTCAACAAGCTTTGTAAATTTTAACAAAATAATTTATTTCCCTAGAAAACAAGATAAAAATATGAAATAGGACTTACGGTTTGTGAATATAGTCCAAAAATTAATCCTAGAATTGAAAAATGTAAGTCCCATCACTAAACAGTTCTAATTGAATCCAGGTTCAAATCTCGAAGTTCCAATATGGAAGGCAATGATGTCAGATGAGGTCGTTGTACTGATGGCAACAGTTTCTTGTTGAAACACAATTTATAATGTTCTGTTTAGAATTCCAGAATAAATTTCCACTGAATATCTTTTGTCCCAGAAATTTTATAAAAAAAGAGCACTTGTGTTGTTTTCTAGAGAATATGAATTATTAAATCACCAAAAACAGATGAACTTCAGAACAAGCTGGCATTAACAATAGAAACACCTTGAGCTCTGAGGTGTAGGAATATGACTGAACCAGAAAACACTGAGATTGAGAATTAAACCTTCAATTTTAGATCACATGGTGGCCCACGTGGTCACCTAGATGGAACAATGCAGTAAAAACGCACAGCCGATAGACACGTAAGCCTTGAAAGAACTTAACGAATCTTACTATAAGATTCAGTTAAAAAATTTGTTTACAAATTAGAGCTATCACGCAAGCAGAACATGACCTTGGTAATAGCCAATCATTTTCACTTAGTGTTTACAAAACGTCTCAACCAAGGTGAGCTAAAAATACTGATAATGTAATACCTTTTACGTTCAGATCAGGTCAAAACAGAGAAGTGATTTTTCGAAAATAGTCAAATCCCGTGAAAATTATCATAATAAAATGTAATGAAACAAAAATAAAATAAAAAAAGAATTTTAAAACTAACACACAAGTAATTAAATTACATATACGTAACAAGACATCATAACGATATGACTGAAAAAGTTTTAAAGCTGTGCTAAAAATCCAAAACACACATCCATACACACACACACATTGCCTAAATAACCTAGTTGTGTTGCTGTGCAATAACACCGGACCAAAACCAAATAATATTTTTGGTCAGATAACATTAGTTTTGATACATGTATTTTCCTTTCTAATTTTGATACTTTTAATCTTTTGTGTCACTGGAAGACCTTTCATGTATAAAATTTCATTGTTTTATTTAAACCAGACTTTGTTGCAATATATTTTGTATTATCAGCTGCACATATGGTAAGTTAAGAGAGTTTGGTTAATTTCTGCATAAATATAGTTTATATGCAATTTTTTTTTATTTTGAGACATATATATATCTAATGATTTATTTCTAGGGTCAGTATAAAGGAATCATCGGTAGCCAAACTTGGATCAGTTTGTCGGCGGGTCTACAGAATATTTTCTCACGCATACTTCCACCACAGAACTCTATTTGATGAATACGAAGTAAGATATAAGCAAGGGAAATGAGAATGAAATTCACTAAAATCAGTTTTGTTTTGTTTTTTCAATTGTGTATTTTTTTGCTGATACCGGAATTTAGGGCCTGGTCTTGCAAAAATGTGATGGGGGATGTGTGTGGTATCCAATAAATTTATTTGTATGATAAGATAAAGTGTGTTAGTATAGTGTAGTCTTCTCTCTTTTATTCCAAGCATGTCAGTTTTTTGGAAGCTATATCAAGGTATCAGCCCATATAATTTAGACATTGCTTTATAATTATGTACATTTTTGGCTGGATTGTAAAGATGTTTTTGAGTTTTGAATTGATGATTTCTTTTTGTTCATTCATCTGTCCCTTCTCCCAGTCCTGTGTCAATACTGAGGTAAGGGTTTGTGTTCAGGTAGTTTCATTAGATATTGTAGCTTTAGAGTGATATAATTTAGTATAGATGTTTCAGGGTAATCTTGCACTCATCAGTGACTGAATAAATCCAGTGATTTCTGTGAACTTTTGCAATTAGCTTTTTTCCTCTGGCACTATTGCCTGTGGAGTCATGCTGTCAGAGAAAACGGAGTCATTGAGACCTATTTGATGGTTTAGTGATTTGCGTTGAACTTTGCATGGAGCTAAGTGTTTCAAGGTTAGGGTTTATATAAAATTATATTGCCTTTGGAGTCACGTTGTCAGTGAAAACTGAGTCATTGAGACGTATATTTGATGGTTTAGTGTTTTATATTGAAGCTAAGTGTCTCATAGTTAGGTTCTACATTTAGTTATTTTCTCAGATGCTATAGAGCCACATATGTTTGCATTTAGACGTTATATGGAGTACGACACCTTTCAGTGCATTCTATTTCATGTTTCAGTGATTTTTGTGGTAACCTTAGTATTTAGCTTATTTTCTTGGGCAGGTTTAGTTATGTCATTAGGAGTAATGTAACCATTAGTGACAAGTAGGTCATTGTGACCTATATTTTATGGTTCAGACATTTTTGCCTACCTTTTTGACGAGCTCAGTTTTTATGGGTCGAGTTTCATATTCTGGACATTTTCTCAAACACTATTGCTGATACAGTTACAAAAGTTGGTGACCACTCTGGTGGCCTAGTGGTTAGAGTGTCCACCTCAGATGTGGGAGGTTGTGGGTTTGATCCCTGGCTGAGTCATACTAAAGACTTATAAAAATGGTACTAACAGCTGCCTCACTTGGCGCTCAGCATTAAGAGGTTAGTGTTAGGGCTGGTCGGCCTGGTGTCAGGAAAATGTGACTGGGTGGGACATGATGCTACATGTCGGTGGCATTGATGCCTCAGTGCTATACATCACTATAAACTGTCACACTGCAGACATCATAGCGGTATGAGTGAAAAATTGTTAAAGCTACATTAAAAATCCAAATCACACACTCACACACACAAGTTGGCATTTAGATTTGTCAATCCATGTGTTGAAAAGAACAGAAATGTATAAAGATCAGAACCTGATAAATAAAAATGAATTTGCTGTATTCATGGTTTGTAATCCAGCCATAACACTATTGCAATTCTCTTGCTTATTTATATAGTTTTGTGCATATGCTTTTAAAATGACTGCCTCGAGACTAAAGAAATGAAAACATAACAGATTTTATGTCAGGAATGTGTTTCATTGTTTATTAACAATATGGTATGCTAAAAGGGCATTGAAAGAAAAAGAAATCTTTGATGAAATCAAAGTGCAAGTTTTCAGTGCATTGCCAATATATATTTAGGAAAAATGAAATATTTAGTCTTAAGTTCATATAATTCTTCATTGAAATTTACATTGTGATTGACAATAATATTCATTATCAAAATATGTTGTAGTACTTATTAGAAAATCCAAATATTTTTCCTCAATACATCTGATGCCAATGTCTTGTGGTTCATGATGTTAATGTTTCTTATTTTTTATTAATTGAAAAATTTAGGTTAGCACCAAACTTTTACTTTGTTTGTAGAGAACTAAATCAGCAAAAATAATATTCACAAGCAAGCACATAATTCAGTGTTGATATTTATTGGCTATAAACATATTACCATATATACTCACTTATAAGTCAAGGCCAACTGCAAACTGCACAGACCCAGATCTTCTTTTGCATAGTGCGCCAGCAGATCTTGGTTTGTGCAGTTTGTTAGGAGTAATCAGTCAAACAAATAACATAGATCCTTATCTGCAGGCACATTATGTTACGTCAGATCAGGATCTTTGTTGTTTGCAGTTTGACTTGACTTACAAGTTAGTATATACAGTATATACGCGTTTAATTCAAACAATTTACCAGACTTCACAAACACCAGAAACAAGTAATTATCTGATTATAAGAATAATCATCAAACATAAAAGTTATATTTTGTGCATCTTCATCCCATACAAGCAGGTTAAGTAGTGGATGTATGATGATGTGTTTGAGTTGGTTATATTACTAATACTTGTATTAGGGCTAAAGGTAAGTAAGGGTAGAAGTGAACACATGGTTAAGAAGGGTTAGAGGTCATTAAGCATTACAGTTTTATTTAGATATTTATTTTAAATCAGATAAAAATTTTACATATTGTAGTATTTAATGCCATTTTAAACATTGTTCAACTAAGGGCAGGGTCTGTGCATCTCTTTTACGATACTCGTTCTGTTTGTACTTGTATCTGTTTTGTGATACTTGTCCTGTTTGTACTTGTATCTTTTTTTTGAGACTTGTCCTGTTTATTCTTGAATCTGTTTTATGCTACTTGTCCTGATTGTCCTTGTAAATTCTTGATAGTGCTACTTAAAAATAAAAGAGACTGTTTAATATCATTTTCAGTTTTTCTTTTCTTCTTGCAGAATGAAACTGCCTTGTGCAAACGATTCACCAGCTTTGTGATGAAGTACAGTTTAATGTCCAAAGACAATCTTATTGTACCAATTCTTGAGGACCAGCAAGCTCTTGAAGGAGAAAGTGAAGCCTAATAACACATATAAACAAGAGAGATAGAACATTTTCTTACGGGAATTCAATGTTCTTTGATAGCCAAATGTAACAAGATTCATAGGACATTTATTTAAGTCTGTGCCACTCCTTGTAGAATATATATTTAATTCCAGCAGTTTGAAACCCATTGTATTATATATATATATATACATTGCTGGTGAAGTAAATATATGCAAACTAGAGGTGTAGACATGTTGGATTTTCTTGCATTAGATAAAGAAAGAGATGACTACTGTGTTTGACTTCCTGAGCAGGAAATCTTTGGTTGACAGATTGGGGGTGGAGTGGGGTGGTAACTATTATGATAGAGCTTGAATAATTTGAAAAGAATATCAGCTATTTTTCCACATTTTAGAAAAAGATTTGAAAGGTCAATGACAGAGAGAAGCTACACTTGTTAAATGGGCCAGCAGAAGCAGTTTTGATGATAGTATGATGTTAAATCACTTATTTCTGAACACCTTTATAGGCAAAACATGTGAGTTACTTCCAAATTTGTTGAGGAAAACTTAGCTTCACCCCTTGCACTGGCTAAACAAGGCAGTAAGTGATACCATGTCAACAAACCTTGTATTATGGAAAGAAAATTTCAGCAAACGTGCTATGTATAGCAGTAAGTTGTTTCCTAAGAATGGCCTAGGACACTAATTTAAACATACCAATGTAAAAAAGCAAGCAGAGGAGGCAAGCAAGCATGGCAGAATTAATTTTTTAGTTAGGATCAACTTTAGAAAATTATATGAAATAATATATCTTCAGATTTGTTCATGAATTAAGTAATTAATGACCCACTGAAAAATTCATTTCATCACTGAACTATATTACTTATGATAATAAAGCCAAAAACATGCACTGCTGCAAATTAATGTCCGATGTCTTTATTGTTTACTGATAACTTTCCAAGACCTCTCTGGTTGTTTTTACATTCTGGTCCACAAAACAGAAATCTTCCTCGATCATCCTCCCTAACATCCAACCTTAATCCCAAAAGTTATATAAATAATAAATTACTTTACCATCTGTACTTATTTATAAGTCAAGCTCAACTGCCAGCAACATAGACCCTGATCTGCTGCCACATAATGAACTAGCTGATCTGGGTCTGTAATGTGTTCTACTGATTACTCCTAACAAACTTATTGACCCAGATCTGCCAGTACATTATGCAGTGGCTGATCAGGGTCTTTGTTGTGTCCTACTGATTATTCCTAACAAACTGCATGGACTCAGATCTACTAGCATATTATGCGATGGCTGATCTGAGTCTGTGCAGTTTGCTGTTGGACTGGACTTGTAGGTGAGTATATATGTGTTGGAGCGATTTGGCAGACAGGTTTCCTAAAATTTCAGGAGACCATGCCTTTTATTTGTTGCTTGTAGAAATTGGGTCTGACTGTGTTGTTTTTGTTCCAAGACCCTTTCTGAGAAGCTCTTTCCATTATCAGTCAAACAATGTTTGCAAACTCGCAAATCTGCTCTCAGTCTCACATGGGGAATTGAGTTTATACATTTCATGATCAAGTATATATTGGAAAAGTCAGCATATCAGATTGTATAAAGACTTTGGATGGTGTTCTGTTCCATCTTGCTTACAAGCTTCGGTCATGAATCTTGAGAAGTGTAATTCAGACTTTCAGCATCCATTTTGAGTAAGTCTGGTAACAGTAGTCACCTAAGATCTCCATGGAGAAAACACATTGCAAGCCCATTTTATATTCTTGACAGTGCTTTGATCGAAGTGATTTTCAAGCAACTCCCATGTAGCTTTTTTGTCAATAGGTGCTCCTAAAAATGATTCTTGTTCTTGGGGTTTATCTTCGACCATACTGCCTTTATTTGCTGATGAAAGAGCACATGTTTACAAAATACCAAGTTCAAGACTGAAATCTGATTCATCAGGTGGGGAATCATATGACACAAAGTTGTTCATGGTAACAAATAAGTCTCGAAAACTAGAATGTAGGAATTTTCCATTACCTCAACTACTTGGGATGGCATACTATCCTATTAAGTAGTGACTAAGGAAGAATTTTCCATTCTTTCTGCAGTTTGTGACAGTAGAACATCTTTGTAAGTGCATGCATATTTTATGATCAAAGTCATCATTCTAATTGGTAATTCATGGAAACATTCTTCAGTAAGTTGTGCAGTTTTCACACCAGAAATTCAGTACTGATACCACGTTAAAATATTCCAGTCACAAGCAAACTAATACTGATAGACATGAGCCGAAGCAAATGTGTGGAGTTTGAATGACTGTTGCCTATATTGTAAACCATATAGAGAGTCAAGCTCATACCATACTCATAGGCTATGCCCACTTGGATAATACTTGTGACCCATCCTCTTGATTATTTAGCTAAGGTACAATAAATGCACAGCGCATTGCATTTGCTAAATTAGAAATAAATTAATCATTCAGTGAAGAAATTGTCATTATTTACTATGAACAACTTTTGCAAACATGAAGTCCCCAGAAACAAACAGTAACAGTATGATTGGTACTGCATGCTGGATTCGGAGTAAACATTAGTTATCAACCAGGTCATGTCGTTTATCTATAATTTATAATCTTTTGTATGTTATGTATATCCATCATGTATAGACTATACATTAAACTTTGCATAAAGTATTCTCATTTTTTCTTATATCACTGCCTGCCATTCATTAGATTGTCAATAAAGGCCAATTTGCAGTTGAAAAACTTTTGGCAATACATTTAGAAAACATGTAATTACTGAAGCCCAGTTCTCAGCTTTGCTAGGACATAATAGAAAGTTAGGGTGTTAAGTTGCCCTTTAATCCAATCATGTAATATATAAATCCTAGAAGAAACAAATATTTGTATATTATATATGTCTCATCTTTGCTAGGACATGATATAAAGGAAGGGTGTTATTTGCCCTTTATCCGGTCATGTTTATTTAAATTTAGCAGAAACAGCCTAGTTTCACTGTGTAGTATATATATATATATATATATATATATAGATCTTCAGTGTATTTAATGCCATTCTTGTGTAAAAATTTGTCATTTAAACAGTTACATGCATTAAATGTTTTCCTTTTTCCCCTACCCTTTCTAATGATTCAGTTATAATGGAATGAAACCTACTGTGCATTTCCATCTTTCATTGTGGTGTACAAATCCCATTGTTCCTTAAAAAGAAGGAAACAAAATATAATGACTGTGTCAAGAATGCACCATAAATTTGTTTGGTGTACTTATCATTTCAAAACTGATTCCTGGTGTCTTACTATCCTATGTCTTGATTTGTTTGTTTTTGTTCAAAGAAATTTTGGATGAGGGTTCAGTTTTGCCAGTTCTTAAGCAGTTTTGTTAAATTCAGTGAAGGTAAACTCCTGATTTCTTTTGTATTTTGTTAAATTTTAAGGTTTTTAAATTTAGAAGTAATCAGAGTATGATTCTACAATGAATACAGTTAATATTGGAATCTCCTTCAAGCTAAAGTATTTGCATTCTGTGGTATGTTCACTACTTTATAAAATCTTAAGTGTGATGTAACTTGAATTTTGTTCCAGTTTATGCACAGGAGGGTGGCGTTACTTTTTTCACAGTATTTCTCTAGCTAGCTATCATGCACACAAACAAATAAACATAAGTTACCCTGATCCAGTACATTCTTTGTAATTAGGTCTATCTCTCTCTCTCTCATGGATCACATCAGTACTCTCATGGATCACATCTTTACTTGATATTTCAAACAAGAAGAATTTTGGTCTTCCAAGGTATATGAGTTTCCACGAGTTATCCTAGAATAAACTCCATGACATGTAATAGACTTGAATGCTTCTTTGCATCAGTTTTTTTGTATTCACTTTGCTGAGTTATAGGATGATCATGGATTATTTTCAGCAACCCTGCCCCTCAATAATATTAATTTCTCCAAGAGTTTCTGGCATATGTGGTATTTTTATTTTTGGTTTTAGATATGACAAAATTAAATTTGTTTAGTTTACTTATCATTAAAAGCTTATTATTGCTGTCTTATGAATTGGTTTTTTTTTGTCAAAATTATTTTTAGATTTTTTTAGGATTTTTTTCCACCCCCAAAGTAAGGAATTCTTAATTCTTTAAAGGGTTTCAGGTGTAAGTGACATTCTGGGATTCAGTTTGTTGAATGACTAAGTTGTATGGTAACCACATCCATATATTGTTCTGCTGAAAAATTGGGGAATTGTTCTGTAGAAAAATTGGAGAATCCTTAATCATTTCAAGGGTTTCCAGTATAGGCCTTTTCAATAAGTTAATGACATCCCTTAGATATGGGGCGCTGTCATCACTTAATCAACTTCTGGGAGCTACCTTTACAGAGTTTGATTATAAAGTGTTACAATGTGCTATTTAAATGATGATGCTTTGGAAAGGTGTAAAATCCCAGAACTTAAATCTTACTAGAGACAACATGGGCAGAATGTTAGCAGGAAAAGGGAGGAACTGTTCAAACGAGTGAAGGGGATTACAGTTTTGGGCCTGCAAGATGTGAATTTTGTTTCATCAAATGATTAGAAAATGCCATCATGTGCCATTGTCTTTGAAAAATTGGACCAGAAATCTCTGTAACATTCCAAATTTTTCAAAAAAACGATGTTCACACAATATAATTACTAGAATCATAGAATGTGGTTAGGGGATACCTCAGCTCAAGTTTAGGTCACTGTGACTTTATTTCACACCTTGGTGACTTTTGATTAAATTTTGTAGTTTATTTCTCAAGCTCTGTTAAGCTAGAATCATTACAATAGATGTGTATGCATCACAGAGATCATTTAGAATCCTAAAATACTACCATATCCTTACCACAAACAATGGCACTGTGACCTCTGTTTCACATTTTATTGGCTTATGTTTTACCCTGTATGTTTACTGTTATACCACAATTCATGAGACTTGGTAAAGGAATGCATCTTGATGACTATTACACTCTCGTTGCAGAAGTAGGTCACTGTGACATATACTTCATGTTTCACTTAAGTAGGTATTTCTCAACCTCTGTTCATCATATAATCATAAAACTAGATGTCTTACCCATACAACAAAAGAAAGTCACTGTGACCTACATTTCACATTTGACTTTTAAGTTTGTTTGCTTACCAGATGGTCATTAAGGTTTTAGCTCACTGCATATATACCCTTATACCCAAGTTCATGAGACTTGGTAAGGGAATGCATCTTGATGGGTACTGCACTCTCATTACAAGTAGATCACTGTGACATATATTTCATTCTTCACTGATTTTGTTTAAATGTTGAGTAAATTTATTTCTCAGCTCTGGTCATGCTAGAATCTTCAAATTAGATGATAGAATGCATGTCTGTTAGTACCAAAGAAGAATAGCACTGTGTCCAACATTTTGCATTTTACTGGCCTGTGTTAAGTTTTTTATTTACTTGATGACCAAATAGGTTTTGTGTGTGTGTGTGTGTGTGTGTGTACCAAATAACATGGTGATGGAATGCATTTTGATGAGTACTACACTCTCATCACAGAAGTGGGTTGTTCTGACCAATTTTTCATGCTTTATTTTAAATGTTGTTTTAAGTTTATTTCTTAAGCTGTGTTTATGCTAGAAGCATCAATTTAGATGATTTTATGCATCTCTATTACTACACTACCCTTACTGTAAAAGAATGTCACTGTAACCTGCTTTTCACATTTTACTGGTTTAGGTTCAATTTGTTTGCTTACCTGATGACCAAATGTGTTTTAGCATAATATTTATATACTGGTATACTTAGATTCATGAAACTTGGTGAATGAATGCATCCTGATGAATATTACTCCCATAAAAATTTAGGTCATTATAACCCATATTTCAGGTTTCACTGACTTTGGCTAAATTTTGTTTTTTTTAAGCTCTGTTCATGAAAGAATTATCAAACTATATATATCTCTATTAGTACCACACCCTTACAACAAAGGAAGGTCAATATAACCTATCTTTCACATTTTACTAACTTAGTTTAAGTTTTTGTGTTTAGTTAATTACTACATGTTTTGCAACTTGTTAATATTCTCTTAAATCTAGATTCATTAAATTTGGCATGGTGATGCATTTTGATGAGTTCTACCATCTTATATGGAATGAGGTCACTGTGACTTGTATTTCATGCTTCACTGATTTGTTCACAGCCTCAAGCACTGTTTATGAAATTATCATTGCACTAGGTGATTGTATGCATCCCTATTGGTACTACACCCTTACAACAAAATAGGTTATTGTGACTGACATTTAACATTTTATGTCTTAGATTAAGGTTTTGCATGTAGCTCGTGACTACAATGGTATTTTATTGTACTGTAGATTGATATTAGTGTTTTATTTTACTGTATAATACCACATTAACTAGAATCATGAAACATGGCCAGAGGACCTTGATAAATACTACTCTTTGAGATTCAGATTATGTCACTGTGACCCATATTTCATGTTTCACCAACTTTGGTTCAGTTAATGTTTTTACTGCTCATGCAGTAATTATTAAAATTGGTTGATTGTAAACATCTCTTGTAGTACCACACCAATACCCAAAAAGGTCACTGTGACCTATATTTCACATTTGACTGGCTTAGGTTAAGTTGTATTAGCTCATGACAACATGTTTTTCATACACTTTATGCATACCATCCTATACAGAATGATAGAACTTGGGGATGCATCTCTTTGAGCACTGTATGTACTTCCTCATTTCAGTAGTAAGACAGTATTGACCATATGAAATGATTGATGGACTTAAATTGTATTTGCTAAATTAGAAAGAAATTAATTATTCAAAGAAGAAATTGTCATTATATACCATGAACAACTCTTGCAAATATGAACTCCCCAGAAATGAACCTACTAGTATTTTTGGTACTGCATGATGATAGGCATCTATGTCACTACTGCACTTTTACAACAAAAGCTCATCATGACCGATATTTCATTCTTTAATATCTTTGATTAACTAGTTGCAGTTTGCTCACAGCATGTTATCTACATACTATCATAACTAGAATCATGAAACTTGGTGAGTGGATGCAGCTTGATCAGTTGTGCATCCTTTTTGTGTTGTGAGGTCGTTGTGACCTATATTTATGCTCAGTGACTTTAAATTTTTTGTTTAAAGTTTATTCTTGTTGTTTATGTTTCATTTATGAAACATGATAATTGGATGCATATCTGTTACTGCTGCACCCATAAAAACAAAGACGGTCACTGTGACCTACATTTTAAAGTGATTTATCCATGCTAGACACACACACAGATTTTATATATATATATATATATATATATATATATATATATCTCCATCCTAGCCTGCTTAGAATGCCATTTCTGAATAATTCAAATATGATTATTCAGTGTTAAACTTTGCTTTGTAATGACTATACATTGTATATTGTGATATATTACCACCAGCAGATTATGTGCATTGGACATGTGAATGAGTATAGGAATTATGTGAGTGGACTGATGCTACACGCATTTCATGCAAGGCCACACTTCTAGTTGTAAATCAATGTAATTAATGATGCATGAACTATGTACTACTGGCTTTTACTGCAAGGTTAGTCAAGGCCCGTGTCTTTCACAAAACAAAATCTGTCTTCTAGGGATGGACAGGGATATTGGCTTTTCAAGGAGATTGTAGGAACAACTACTGTCGAAAATGAATGCACAAACATCATTAATCTGTTTCTTATCAACTTGTGACCTCTATACTGATACAACAGAAAAGAATGTAATTTAATATTCTTTTATGCACATCAGTAGGTGGATAGGTAGGTGTTCATGCAATATATAAACGCATTATTTGCTGTATGGTGTCAAATAATAGCTCACATGTTCTAATTTTCAGTTGATTTAAAGTTTATCTGTAAAGATAAATGATTGCCAACAAAAAAAAATGTGTAGTTAGAAAAAGGGACCAAGATCACTTTAGTCGGAATTTATTTTCTGCCCGATAATACTTACAATGGCTAGTGAAAGTAGAGAGGAGCTATGTAATCGGTGATTACACTCTGGTTACCTCGTTCATTGATGTACCCCTTAAATTAGGCGATTTTATATATATGGATGTTTGGGGGCAAATATTTATACCCTAGAGAAGCTCAAATTTTACAAAAGTTTGAAAAATCTCCTTATCTAGTACTCTGAAAGCATCACAGACATGTCCTCAGTAACACGATTTTGTGTGAAAATTTTCTAATGTTACATACAGTGAGCGAATATCATGGCGCAGTTAGCTGGAGAGAGACAGTGATACTCGAAATCCTTTTGGTATAAAAGATGTCAAATATGTAATGACATCTAACATGAGATAAGCAAAACGTTTGTACACTCGATAAGAAGGAATTGAACCGCAAATTCAGTTTATATGTATTGGGTGTACAGACGTTTTGGTGGACAAAACGTTTTTTTCTTATTCGATGAATATAATCTTGCAGCTGTGTTTATGCCTTGTGGAATGGACAAATCTAGTTCGTAAAATTAGTTAACAAAATGTTTGCTTGAGGTGGAGAAACAAAAATGATTTAAAAAAATCTATTGACCATTGATGGATGAACTAACCCCTGCATGCACCGGGTCCAAGGATAGAACTCCGGCACTCCCTCACCTGTTTATGGTTTGAATGAATGTTTTTGAATAATAGATAGTTGGCCCACCAGGACTTGTCAATAGATATTAAACCATATTTGCATGAATTTGGAATTAAAAAAGGCTGTTTGTAAATAAGTGTAATGCACAAAAAGTATTCTGCATTAAAGGAAAACGATTTATTCCATGATCTACAGTTGCATTAAGATGTATCTTAATTAGGTGTTACACGTCCTTCCTATCCAGATTTTTACTATCAAATCCCAAAAGTAGGAAAACGATGCTGTCGCATTCTAATGGCATATTACCATATTCTCGAACGAGGCTGGAATTATTTCCCAGAGATTTCCCCATTGCAACTGAACAAGCCCGAATAAATGATGTCGTCTCACTTGACATACAAATGGAAATGAGTAGCCTTCTCATTAACAGATCTGTATGTAACAAAAATATCACTATCATGGTAATTCGATTATGATTACTTGATAACGTCTTGTTGTCAGAATCAGAAAGTCAAGACCATGACTTCACGTTTCACGTCGTGAATGATCCGGATTTTCAGATGCTGACAACTCGGACTAACAATCAAGATCGCGTTACGTGCGCGTTATGCACAGGTACGTACGGGTTACTACTACGGTTCTAATAATAGCATTACTAGAGGATGAAGTCCAACTGATTTCTCCAATCTTTGACCTGGTTAGAGTTTATATCGGGTATCTATAGGGATTAAGGTTGCTTAAGGTGAACAATGGAGATACATGACGTGTTCGGATTAATTCTAACGTTTACTAGTTTTATAGTATCGTGTTCAGGAGGCCAGGGTACATCATGTAAAGCTGAGGGCCTCTGTAAATGTGTCTTTGATGATGGAAAGGAAATAAACTTAATGAGCCTGGGAAATACTGATTCAAAACCAAGGTAAGATTTTTTGATCAACCACAACAGTAAGATGGCAATGTAGGTTGGTAGGCATAATGTAAAGGTTGTTTTGTATGCTACTTAAATTGTGTGTTGATTTCTATGTTCTTTTTTCATTTATTTTATTACCATTACGGTATTGGGGTTATTCAAAACGGTGTGTGTATGTGTGTGTGTGTGTGTGTGTGCGTGCGTGATTTAGGCTTTTAACGTAGCTTTGACAATTTTTCAGTCATAACGCTACGATGTCTGCAGTGTGACAGTTTATAGAGATGTCTAGCACTGGGCCATCATGCCGCTGATACGTAGCATCATGTCCGACCCAGTCACGTTATCCTGACACCAGGCCGACCGGTCCTAACACTAACCACTTAATGCTGAGCGCCAAACGAGGCAGCTGCTAGTACCATTTTATGTCTTTGGTATGTCTTTGATCAAACCCGCATCCCAGG
>JAECUM010046728.1:0-19639 GCA_016617855.1 Megalonaias nervosa | reverse complement strand
TGTGTGTGTGTGTGTGTGTGTGTGTGTGTGTGTGTGTGTGTGTGTGTGTGTGTGTGTGTGGAGAATATTTTACCTATTATATATCAGGGGTATTTGAAAAGTTCTGAATATTTTGTTATAATGTTCTTTGTTTCTTTGATACTGTCAATAAATTTTACACCAATTAGTTGACAAAATAACGTTCTATAAACTGATCAGCAGCTGCACGATTAAGGCATGTGCATGTAGTATAACATACTGTAAATTACAACGACCTAAAAGTGTCGGAAAAGTAAAATCATTCTGCTTGTGTGCAAAGAGCATACTGAAAAATCCAATAGCCCTTAGGGTATTCTTTGATTCATTTCATGGCTGACTTGGATAAAGTTTGCGGACGCAATTATCTGTCTTATCCTATAATTTTGAGGTGGTTTTATCGTTTAAAAGATGGTGCGAATTCATGGAAGAAGTCCAACGTTCTGGAAGACCGTTGTCTGCGGTTGGTAAAGTGACTGCTGCCAAGGGAGCAATTGATATTTCTGTTCGCAAGGACATTAATACATTAAAGAATCACATGAAGCCTAAAAAGGATTTTTCAAGATGAGTCCAGCGTTTTTGACAGCTGATCAAAACAATACTCGCTTTGAGATCGCCAAACAGCTATTCGCCAAATATGAAAAGAGCGACGAAACACGTCTGAATGAGATTATCATATATGATGAAAGATGAATTATTTTTTTCAAACGCGACTTAAAAGAAAATAATAAATTAGGATCGAAGAAAACGAGCAGAGACCCCAAACTGCCAACGGCCCATCGTTCCGTGTCATACTCTGCTTGTGGTACTGGACATCTGCATGCCTCCATTGTATGTCCAAAAGTTGTGGAATATTACCGAAGCTGATGTATTGTTTACTAATGAAGCTCGTTGTTGAACAGCGCATTAATATACAGTCCTTTTTACATACACATGGTAAATTGAGAACTTTGATTTCAATTGATACAACTTAAGGAAAAGTATATACCGCCGGATTTTTCTCTCCGCTTGTACCTGATTTGTGGGGTTAAATTATAGCTTAGTTATAAAATTTCTTGCATAAGATCGGCGATAAAGGCGAAAGTTATCAAAATAAACCTAGCAGCTGCTTATGTTTTTCAATATTTCGCAGTGATAACAATAACTATGATTCTTAAAACACGTCATCCGCAATGCTGCTTAGTTCGGAAGAAGTAACTTTTGGATGAAATTAAGAGGATCGTATGTATTAAATCGAAAGAATTGGAAACAGATCAAAGTCGGAAACCTACATAATTATAATCTAGGCGGGAATAATACGATTTAATACCGACGCTGTATAATTTGAGTAAGAAAATTATTTCATCGCCTCGTTTGTGGCCGGATACCATTTTATGTACTGTCATTGTATACCTTACATACTATTTAAATAAAAAATACAACAAAAAAAAACTAAAAAAAACAAAACAACAGATTGTTGGACTTCAAGATGAGTATAAGCTTCATGTTTTAAATTTTATGCGAAATAAAGGCATGCCATTCTCTTCTCACATTTGCACGATTCTGTTACACAGTGTCAAATAGTAATGACGGCACGTCTATATGTAAGGGGAAATAACTCTGCACTACGCAACCATATTTCACCATAAAGTTTCTCTGAAAAGGAAGGTGACAAGTCGATTTTCCCAGATAATTTAAATCAACTAGTCAATGTCTCACTGCTGAGATTTTGGTATAATTTCCAACTGTATATTTTTTTTTTAAGTATTGCGCTGTACATCTGTCTCTTGAGTACAAACTTTGCAGAAGGAAGATGTGATTAGTTTTTATGAGTTTAATAACTATAATTATCATAATTGTCGTTTAAACAAATATAAACAGTCAGTTTTCAATGAAAATAAAATCTGTCCAAAAGCAATGATATTTATACAGTGTTATTTCATTACCCATTTCTTCCATTCCAAGACCGATCCTATACTAAAATTGTAAATGGCGCAACAGTACATCGAAAAGGAGACTGGTGACATGCGATTATATTGGCTGTTTCTCAAAGAACTCACGTTACTCTCACGTCAAATGATTAAGAACAAGCGCAATGGCAGATCTGAATAGTGTGATTTGCCTATAAGAGACATTTAATGAGAATACGTTGTATGGCTGCAACAATCAGGATTTATACGACTAGTAAAATGACATTAACCCAGTCTTGAAGAAGATCACCAGTAGAAAAAGAAATCTGATTAAAATCAGATATCCGCTGTCCTACGTGAAAATCTGACAACGACCGCTTAAGGGTCATGTTCTGGTGACCTTTGAATTAGCTAATTGAAATACAGCTTTGAAAATTCTGAAAGTGAATCAGATCGTTCGGTACACATTCGTGCATTTCATCCACACTGTTCAGTCTCCAAACGCGAATATTTAAGACTTCATCTGACTGGTTGATAAAATTAGCGATTATGGTAATAACATAGGTTATTAGAACATGACCAATAGGTGGTCGCTGTCAGATCTTCATGTATAACAGTGGAGATCTGATTTTAATCAGATTATAGAAGAAGAAAAAAAAAACAAAAACTTAAATCAGCCTGGAACACTGGTGACAAATACATTTCATTCAGTAAAGACGTTTTAGTTAATAGGCTCAGGAAAGAATAAACTAAATAACAATTTAACAATTAGGTTTCTAGACAGCTTTCGATTTGTGGGACAAAGCTGTGCAACAGCTGGCGAACTGTTTAAGTGATAAACATTTACAAAGATACTGAAACATTTTATTGTCATAGCAACTAAATATATGATACAAAATAATTATTCATACGATTACATCGGTAGATTTGAAAGATTTAGTTATACCGCCAACATAAACATTTTACTTTTCACTTAACAATTCAAATATATCAAATGACAATTACCATTGTGATAATGATGTCAATGAACATGTCAACATGAGAACATGAACATGTCAACGTGAGAATATTTGGAGATCTTCACGTCAAGATCATGTTAATGAAAGACATATTGATGTTATGTGGCATTTTTGTAAATCTAAGATCGTCTGTACTTTGAATTACAAACAGGATCCCTCTTACAAAAGTCTGTATTAGGAATTACAAACTGGATCCCTCTCACAAAAGTCTGTATTAGGAATTACAAACTGGATCCCTCTTACAAAAGTCTGTATTAGGAATTACAAACTGGATCCCTCTTACAAAAGTCTGTATTAGGAATTACAAACTGGATCCCTCTTACAAAAGTCTGTATTAGGAATTACAAACTGGATCCCTCTTACAAAAGTCTGTATTAGGAATTACAAACTGGATCCCTCTTACAAAAGTCTGTATTAGGAATTACAAACTGGATCCCTCTCACAAAAGTCTGTATTAGGAATTACAAACTGGATCCCTCTCACAAAAGTCTGTATTAGGAATTACAAACTGGATCCCTCTTACAAAAGTCTGTATTAGGAATTACAAACTGGATCCCTCTTCCTGTTATAGTACATATAATATTTTGAATTAGGAGTAATGCCGTCATATTTCAGTTCATTTTGCAAAAAAAAAAAAAAAAAAAACATTTGTCGATTGGAAGAAATTTGATAATCACTGATATTATAGTATAAATTACAACGTCTGAAAATGTCTTGGAATTTGTGGCAAATCTGGAATTCACAAAATATTGCTTATTCTTAGAGGTGGGGTTCATTAAACTTTTCTAAGTACGGCTGAGTAAGTCATTTTCCATGATATTTCTTTGTACGTTCAATTTTCAATAGCTAGGTTTGATTCCTATGTGTAGTTTTGATTATTTGAAGAAATGTAGCTATTACTTTTTCAAATCAATTAGTTCTTTGTTTCCAGTGTCGATTCTTTGCTATTTAAGTAACTGAAAATTACTGCGGTTAGTGAAGGTTTTGAAATGAAAAAGACTGAAGCTTTCTTCAAAGATAATGAAGAAGAATATATAAGTCGAAATAAAACTTGGTTAAAATATAAATCTTACTAAAGATTTTGATGATCAAAGTACAGGACATTTTGATTATAAAGATCTAAGATGTTCCTATTGAACATCAATATATAGAACACGACCAATTAAACCCGTTGTGTTGGTGTATGTTATGTTTTGTTTCCATTGCATCTTAATGTTTTCATCTGTGTTTTGACCTTGCTCTCCTAAAAGTGATAACTCCATTAACATTTCAATATTATTTGGTACAATCCAACAGACTGTGTCATCACAGATCCTCTGTTTTGTACATGTGCACCTAACAGGCGAATTAAATAAGACCTTATACCTTGATTTGATCTAGCTATCCCATAATGTTAATCCATTCCTAACTTGCAGAAGAGGTAAGCCCAGCCAGTAGGGTGATATTTGTCTGTCATATAATTCATTTCATTAGCTAACATAAGTGTCTTATATTCAACAGTACCTGCTCCAAATTTATATTTGCTGGTGTAAGTAGATAACACAAAAGGGGGTGGGGTGGAGGTAGATTCACACAAACTTTGGCTTACAGTTCTTCAGACCCATTATCAGTCAGTACATGTTTTGCTTCCACTGAGGTATCTTCAGTGATACTGTGGTGAAATAAAGTTGTTGCAGATCAAGCAAAATTGTTTAAATATCTGTTCTGCTGTCAGATTGTCATAATTTGACTAATTTGTTTGTCTATTAAATGACAGTAGGAAATTCCACAATAAGATTTTGCCATCCGCACTGCCCAATTAAAGTGACTTTGCCAAAATTTCATGCCAGACTGCTGCCTGCATCTTTACCTAGAGTCCTCATTAGCAACTATTTTCAAAAGCAGCTGTTAAAGTTGTTAAGTGGATTGCATGTGAACAATTAAGTTTCAATATAGTAAATGTTTATCGTTAAATGCATTTGCAATCTTGTCTTGGTCATGGTTAATTAACCAATGTATTGTGTATTAAACTTAATCGCAGGACGAGGATGTGCCACAATAATAGTTTGTTTCATGAATCTAAAGTTCACAGTCATAAAAGTATCAAACGGTCTTCTTTTATTTGTGAACCTACTTCCATTGTTTAGTCTTAAAAAGTATTAATCAAAAAAAAAAAACGGAATGATGTGTCTTAAACACATCGTCGCTAAAGGCGTGGGTTTCGGAAAGGCAGTTTGTCCTCGGAGAGATTTGTACTTCTGGAACTTAAATTATTTACCGATATGCTGTTTTCAGCTCTTTCCCAGATCTTAGACGATTCGTTATATATTTTCCAGTTCAAGTGTGGATAATGTTTACCATTCATTCATTTGCTCTTCAGGATGTTTATAACATCGGATATGTCACCTTCTTTGTCGTCTATGGACGACTCTTGTTCGTAAAACAATCTACATATTCCAGTTTGTGAACAACCATATCCTCTACGACAAGTATTCTAGTTTGTGAACAACCATATCCTCTACGACAAGTATTCCAGTATGTGAACAACCATATCCTCTACGACAAGTATTCCAGTTTGTGAACAACTGTGTGCTCTAAAATTACTTGACGTGAAATGTTTCCTCGGTACAGTTAGGAATTTGGTCTCGTTGAAAGAATTGTTCTGTATTTCGAAATTGTAACTGCTTTGCCGATTTTAAAGTTAGTTGCTCCGAATGTATCAGTTGTCATACAACAAAAAAGATTTATCCATACTTTTGTGATTTTTGTTTCTTCATTGCATACTTCAGACGGGGTCATCTGTATTCATCTGTGATTAGTGATATTGCACCTTTCAAGCATCTTTGGTAAAACGTCAGGTCAGTTTGTTTTTTGATTCAGTTTGAGTGAAATACTTCCACTTTGGAGTCTTTAAGGTACCGTTAAACCTGTCTGGTTCAAATGCTTATTTTTAACTGAGCAAAGCAAAAGCATTCCAATTTTTCCTTTTCCAACGAATCTTTAACCTTCCTGTTGTAAAACATTTTCCCTCATCCAACTCTTTCATTTGATTTGTTGTCTTTATGCAACGTTTTCCCAATCCTTTCTCACGAATGATTCCTGATTTTCATCAAATTGTGCTATGCCTATAGTTAAAACTAAAACGGCCACTTGATATGGGGAGTCACCATGTAGTGTTTCCAGCTCTACGTTTGTTTTCCACAAATTCTGTTGGACATAGCCGTCGCAGTTGAAAATAAATTCTTGTAGGTACATGTACTAGAATTCTGCTTGGTTACAGAATCAATGCGATGATTCGTATGTAGTTGGAACTGTTTTGAAGCAGTACGAAACAGTATTGTGTGAAGATAAACCCAAAGCATGATAGTGACAAATAACAAGAGAAGCGAAAGCTTTAATAAGAACATTATGGACCGACCATGTAATGAGAGAGAGAGAGAGAGAGAGAGAGAGAGAGAGAGAGGGGGAGGGAGGGGCACCCCCCCCCATTCAAGGGTCTGTCCCTTACAGATAGTGCTGGATAAAAGCTATACGAAAATAAGGGGTCTAACAACGATATTAGAGGTGCATCTAACAGTCAGCATATAATGGAATTACAAGAATATAATCAAAGATAACGCGGTGAAATATAGCATGCTATAGACAATCAATCCAAATGAATGTTTGTTTTTCTCTCTCTTTTTTTCACTCTATAATTGAATGCAAGTTTGAAGGTCAGTACCAAGGATGAACCCACAAAAAATTATGTTGAATGATGTCTCGCCTGCTTCGCGTGTACACTGTGCTGGATTACCCATTAAGCACACTAAGATCGTGCTTAGCGCACCAGCCTAACAGGGGTACCAGAAAAAAAAATCATATTAATTGTTGATGATAAAATTTGAATGAATTGTATATGACCATTTCAATCTGCATGTACAAGTATTTTGATTTGGAATGATGGCAACACTGGTATTTTCCCACCTTTTTAGCTTTTAATATTGTTTTCTCGAGTTTCACTTGGGGGGGGGGGCGGGAACAATAATATTTTCTATACTTGGGGCCCTGGAAAGCCTTAATCCGGCACTGCGTGTACAGTACATAATCCAAGAACTTGACATAGCCAGGTAGGCAAGGAAATAAGGTCATTGCAACCAGGGCAGGCTTTAGGCCGATTGGACCGATTTAACCCAATCGGGTCTCGCGTTCACAGGGGCCCCGCGCCTTAATAATTTTTAAAAATATATCTAAAGAGAGAAAGTAATTTTAAAGCGATGGAAGAAAGTTTTAAGTTCAATATCATATAAAATGCGTTTGAAGGTTTATTTCCAAATGCCGTGCTCCCAGGGGGCCCGCGCGTAAATCCTGGGGGCCCCACCAAAATGATCCAAATCGGGCCCGACGTTTGCTAAGGTCGGTGCTGATAGCAACCACAATTTAATTTTTATGCTTGTAGACATAAGTGATAAATGTGAATGAACACATAAAACGGTATGGCCATACAAGCAATAATGTCTCAGAAACTGAGCTACGTACAATAAGAAGTATCAGGGGTACTTTTCCAAAGCAATTATTATCGCAGTATATATCTAACTTTACTATGAGAGAGAGAGAGAGAGAGAGAGAGAGAGAGAGAGAGAGAGAGTTATATGATATGCTATAAAGCAGGGGTCGGCAACCTATGGCACGCGTGCCACAAGGTGGCACTTCAAGAGGTTTTGTGTGGCACGCGAAGTTCAGCAAAACGTTTCTATTTTAAGTGTTACTCTCTTACTGGTGGCACGCACTCATTCATTTTGTAATTAATCCTGAAAAAGTGGCACGCTATGTAAGATAGGTTGCCGACCCCCGCTATAAAGTATCACATGGTAAGTGCCGGATTAAACCCTGTGGAGGCCCCTAGGCAGTCGAAATCTCGGGGCCCCACTCGCAAATTATCTCCTAATACGTCAAGATCAAATCAATTCAATATTATTTTGATCCGTTGTCGCGGGGCCCCTAGGCCGGTGCCTGCTCTGCCTATTTGGTAATCCAGCACTGCACATGGTAACATACTGAATGAGCCCCACAATACAAAATAAAATACTTGCTTTATCCATTGCACTAAAAGAAGCGGACAAAACTGCTTTCCTCTTTGGAGAATACATTACTGTGCGTGAAAATGATTTCATTCCGTTGCTGATAGCGGTAAATAGTTTAATTACAACATGTATGAGTGCGAAAACATCTCGGTCTTCCTGTTAATTGCGCCTCTGACTGCACAGTGTGACGTCACGTGACAATATTACTCGCAGTCAAGACCTAAAATAAAACCAAACAAACAAACGAAACAAAACAACAACAAAAAAATATGAAAATTAAGATTTAAGACAGTTTATAAAACTATGCTTTAAATCTCCCGAAATTGTAGCTGCTAACATTAATTATGAAAATTTTCACAAATCCAGTTTATCTGAGCAGACGCATCAATAATGTACAATAAAATTCCGATTTTTGTTAGGTATGTGCACTGTATTGTTGCATACTTGGGAGGGAGGGGCGGTAGAAACGTATGTAACGGCAGTTTTGAAAGAAAATACGTTTTCTAAAAAGAAACTAAAATTGATTTGCTTCATACAGATTGATCCTATTTGTTTTACTGCAACTCTCTACAGTCAAACATGGATTTTATAGTGTACACTGCTTTTTTTACTACGTTGGAGGCCGGTACACAATGTTAATATTTTACCACAAGTTTGTTTTGCATCAACGTGCGAAGGACAATCGAATATTGTTTGGTACACCACGTTTTATTTTTACATCATACGTGCCTGGTACGCCTTCTGTTATTATGGTACACCTTTCTTTATGACTATAAGAAAAGAAGTCCAACAAGGATGCACTATATTAGTTAAGGAAATAAAAACAATACAAAATACTCGAATTGCAAAATTTTAACCATCTTTACAGATGTAAAGAAAATTTACTCGATGAAATGTTCGGTTGTTAAGCGCTCATAATCTAGGGATTAGGTTGAGGGAGGAAGGCTGTAAATGGTAAAGATGAAAGGAAGAAGTAGTAGCGGAAGTAGTATTATGCGATTCCAATTCACGTTCATGCTTGTTTTGAATATTCATGTAAAGCCTTTGTAAAGAACTAATTTCCAACTTGTAACAGTTTTCAGGATTTCCGTCTGCATCTGATGCAAAGAACTGCAAGTGTATAAATGGCTTCCATAAGAGAAGTTTTGAATATTCATGTATAGCCTTGTAAAGAACTAATTTCCAACTTGTAACAGTTTTCAGGATTTCCGTCTGCATCTGATGCAAAGAACTGCAAGTGTATAAATGGCTTCCATAAGAGAAGTTTTGAATATTCATGTAAAGCCTTTTGTAAAGAACTAATTTCCAACTTGTAACAGTTTTCAGGATTGATTTCCGTCTGCATCTGATTCGAAGAACTGCAAGTGTATAAACGGCTTTCATAAGAGACGTTTTGAATATTCATGTTAAGCCTTGTAAAGAACTAATTTTCAACTTGTAACACTTTTTCAGGATTTCCGTCTGCATCTGATTCGAAGAACTGCAAGTGTATAAATGGCTTCCATGAGAGAAGTTTTGAATATTCATGTTAAGCCTTGTAAAGAACTAATTTCCAACTTGTAACACTTTTTCAGGATTTCCGTCTACATCTGATTCGAAGAACTGCAGTTGTATAAATGATTTCTATGAGAGAGAACAGTTTGTCAACTGTGCTGATGTTGAAATATTCCCGCAACCCAAGAGGAGAGAAGCAGTTAATAGGTGTGTTGAGGTTATGGACTGATTCAGTGTGTACATTATAGTTATGTTTATTCAAAACCCCGAAAACCAATATAAAAAACAACTGGTTGCTGTAATTATCTGTTGTTAATTTATGGAGGATGATAGAGGGCGGCGGTGGTAGGAAACACCATAAACATTAACTTAATTTTGATGGTTCCAATACCATTACAGACATATTTATTACTAATTAAGAACTTATAGAGGATTAGATTGGAAAGGTCCACCATCTCCGCAGATATGTTTATTTAGAATAAAGAAAGTGTGAAAAAGTGAGTAATTAATATCGACATGTCAAGACTTCGTAGTATAAATGTTGCAATTACGTAATTTTCTTATTTGTTCAAGTTCTGTTAAGTTTGAACATTCTTGTGACATTTAAATCTTCATGTACACTGTGCAAATTTGGAATCTTAGTTTATTTTAAAGAACATTTATTTCGCTACCATTATTAATGACGAGTAGGCTCATGATTAGCCTGCGTAAGTTGCGAGATGCACTTAATTCTTGCGGTGAAGAATGTCGGAGTTTTGAGATTGTCTCATTTAGAGGCTCTCCAGTTTCAAAACTCTAATCGCAATGGGTGTGTTGGGAATGCTAGTGCGTGCGTGCGTGTGTATGTGTGTGTGTGTGTGTGTGTGTGTGTGTGTGTGTGTGTGTGTGTGTGTTACGAATCTGTGCTCTTAAAATAAGTAACAGAAAAGAGTGATGACAACAAGCTTTGTAAAATTTAACGAATAATTTATTTCCCTAGAATACAAAGTGAAAAATGAGAAAAAAAGAATTGCGAATTAAATCCAAAAATAATCCAAGAATTAAAGACACAAGCCCCAGTAATAAAAAAAGTCCTGAATAAAATTCAGTTCAAGTCTTAAAGAGATCCAAAACTGAAGGCGATGACGTGTCTGTTATAACCTACGAAGTACTGATGTGTCAACAGTCTCTTGTTGAATCACAGAAATATTATTCCAGGTTTGAATTCAGCATAAATTCCAATGAATGTCTTAATCCAAGAATTTTATCAGAGCACTTTTGTATTTCCACAGAAAATAATCACTTGAATTCAATAATTTGAAGAAGATAAAATTCAGTCCAAACTGGTCACAACATAATACAACTTAAAGTGCTAGATGTTAAAGCACGACTGGTAAAATCCTCACAGTCACAAGATAATATAGTTCTCTGCTTGACCTCAGGTCACAATTAGCATTTTCTAAAAACAACCATTACCTAATGGAAAATAACCTTCTAGAATGATCTAATGAGCCTTGTTTATTTACAACACAATAGCCTACAAAATTCACTTAGGTGTCTCCAAAACCTGACCCAAATCAACATATTTACTCCTTCTTGTTTACCTGAATAATAATTATTTTAATAAGCTCATACACATAGAGAATAATGAAGCTATTATTAGTTGTTTACATAAATGAAATTGAAAAAGGTCAATCAGGTCAAGCAGAAATGAACTCAGTTTTGGACAAGGTCAAGTCCAGCATGCAATGTTACATTACAATAGTATGTAATGAAATTAAAAAAAAATTTAAACTAACAAACAAACAATTAAATTAAATATACATAATAGTGTATGTGTGTGAATGTGTGTGTTGAATTTGTAGTGTAGCTTTAACAATTTTTCAATCATATCGCTACGATGTCTGCAGTGTGGCAGTTTATAATGATGTCTAGCACTGGGGCATCATGCCGCAGACATGTAGCATGATTTCCCACCGATTATCCTGACACCAGGCTGACCAGTCCTAACACTAACCTCTTAATGCTGAGCGCCTAGCGAGGTAGTTGTTAGTACCATTTTTATAAGTCTTTGGTATGACTTGGCGGACGTTCTAACCAATAGGCCACCGGAGCGGTCAGGAATGCTATTAAGCATGAAAGTAGTAAATAAAAAGGAAATTCACTCAATTTCTTCCCTGAGACGTTTAGGTTGTACCATATTTGATTCACATTATACCATAGTTTATCCTTGCAATGTTCTGATTCTCACATATAAACACAGTTCACTTCTCTCTGTATTTTCCACCTACCCAATGTACTAAAATGCGTTTCTTACAACAGCAAATACTTACTTCGCTGAACCAGACTTTAACTGAGGTAAAGTAAATAGAATCCAGTTAATAGCTTGGGGATTTTAGGACAAAACAAAACAGAATTGAAATTACATATCTGTGTTCCTATAGCTTCTCATAAGGAAGTATTTTCTTTAAAATTCAGAACTGACCAGTCTACGACTGCTACAGTTGGATTGTTCCCCGAGATAATCACTGAATCTGTACCGCATGGATCAACACGAATAAACGCAACTATAATACCCCTATTGAAATCCATGACAACAATGACGGACAAGATAGGATCTACGCCCACTTCAATAAAGTCACTGATGACATCCACAGGCCTAACCAAGAGCTTACTTGCTCCTATCACGTTATCTACACCACTATCTCTACGTCCCAGTACTGAGATCTTTAGAAAATCGGATTCAAAAGTTTTCTTTTCCATACCATCAGATCAGAAAGAAACTACAACATTTGCAGTGAAGACTCTCGTAAGTGTCGATAGAAGGGTTGCCTCAGAAATGGTGCCGTTCTTTTCATCGAGTGGGCAAGCATTAACAACCCACATAGACTTGCGATATCCATACCTAAGCTTTCCCCTGTTAAGCCACCGGACACATATTCCACGCCCATTCCTCATTGGTAGGGGCCTGTCTGAGAGGATCGAAAGATGGTCGTGTGACATCTATTCGGATAAATTTAGATGCAAAGGAATAGGACTGTACCAACAAAGTGAAGGCATTGAAAGTTGGTGTAAGATGAATTGTAGATCAGGCAATTGCGCCCACTTTATGTGTTTCTGCTCTTGCGATGAGACCATAAATATCACTTCTAGTTGTTCTGCTAGATCCGGATTCAGAAGCGTCGCCGGGATGGATGAATGGTGCGCCGCCAATTGTAAGGTGGGCTACTGCCCAGCTATTGTATGCAATGTTGCTGACTGTTTAGCTGTAAGTACAGACCAAACCAACAGAAATGTCGAGAACTAATTGCTCTTTGGTTTTCCCACCTGATACTGGAAGTAGTCTTACTCATCACACTCAACAAGGAGTAATTAGGCATTGAAATCGTATTTGGAGATGGATTTCTGAGTTGCGCCCGATATTCTTACATTCTGTGGGGTTTGATAATGCAAGTCTGGACTTTGGAGTACTACTCGTATCAAAATATCGACTAATTGTGAACGGGCTGGTTGAATTGTTGTATGCTTAACCATTCTGACATTGGGTCCATTTTGACATATTTTCATCTCGATACGATAGTATACATCTTCTGCTGTACACAGTACTTACTACTCGAATAAACTTTCGGTCAACATTATATCATTATTAAATGAACACGCATCAACCCATGGCCGCCTTCATGTGTAATAATCATTACATGTTTGATCAGCACAAATTTGTCCAAATTCTTAAATCATATAAATTAAGAAAATAAATAAAATAAAAAATCATTTTAAGAAACTATCCTTATTGATAAAGTTGCCCATGTGGCTAAAGTAATGAAGCAAGTGTAACAGATATCTCGAGAATGAAGGGTTAAACATTTCAGACCGACTGAGGAGAGAATGGATTTGGAACATCATAGGAACAAGAGGTTCGCATTACAGATTGTGACCATAGGTGATAATATATCTGTTGCAAAACCTTCCTTCGTGCAAGACTATATTTTGTTTGCAGGATACATTGGTGCCTCATTCAGTAGTCATGACTACGGTCTTGGTCAAGACGAGGCAACGTTGAAAAATCAGCAAGGCGACGCATATTTATTCTGGAACTTTGTGTAACCCAGATAAAAGTCTACATCTGGTAAGACTTACATATGCACATTTCAAGAAGGAGACAAACATCTGGAAAAGGTCTATGGAATATCGGTGGCCAGAAGCTGTCCACGTTAGCATAAAAACAGGTTAAGGTTAAACTTGACACTTGAGTGATTTGCATAGTCCCAAAATATCACGTGTTTTCAGTCTGACCTTATTTTCTCCTGAACGTTTCTTTCTCCTTCAAAAATGGATATAATGGGTCCCCTTTGCTGTTGAGTATTATTTCTCAATATAAGTGACAGTTAACTATCTCACAGTGCGAGGAAGAAGTCTAGGTCTGACAATTTCGTGACAAACTATGAAACACTGTATGTAGCATGCGGAAACTCCACATAGATTTTTTTTCTTTTGCGGACAAATGCTCATATAAGTGTGTATAATGAGAGACACAAATATGGTAATGTTTCCTTATCTCTAAGTACAATTGGTATATTTCACTTTACCTCATTCCCAAACCAGCACAGGTTTAATTTCCATTCCTCGGATACCCAAGGTACGGAGATTAAGTCGATGTTTGTATGAGAATGACCTTATACAAATTATATCTGCCCTCAATTTTATCCGCGTTTAGATGTAGGAATTCTGTCTCTGTATCAACTTCCTAAAATTGATGCCAGTGTTGTGACAAAATTTTTTCATCTTTGGAAGAAGTTGTTTATACTCGCTGTCAAACTTTGTTGTATTTCTGCTACTGGTCATTTCATCTCTGCGTGTATTTTCTTACCCCAGCCGTTGATAAATTTGGTGTGCATGTTTACATGTATTTAGATTTCCTGTCTGATGTTAATTTTGTCAATACTTTGTTGGAAACGATGACCCCTGATTTAATAGCTCTGATTTCTGCTGTATATTTTTCATATTTTTGTGTAACTGATTGTGTTCTTCCTAAGATGTAGGAAAGAAAGATATCGATCAACATAAACTTGTTATAGTTCTAAGTTATTTATTTTAGTTCATTGGTAAATAAAGTCAGCATTGAAAGTATAGATCTATTTGTAGGCTTAAAATTTTGTCATTCCATGCCAAATCACCCAGAGATCCCGAGGTGACCTTCTCCGATTTCAATGAAATTTCTTCCAGGTGTACATCTTTGTAAACGACGGCTGCATGCAGACTTTCAGTAAATATTTCTCCAATTACTTATGAGTTATGGCCGATTGAAATTGTGGTGGGTAGCATGTTTTTTTTTTTTTCACTCGCAAATTCGTCGGTTTACAAAGGTGGTTTTTCAAATACTGGTAACTTTTTATTATTTAGATATCAGGTTCAGATTTACTATACGACATATCTGTGACCTTGGTATCCGAATTGGAGCTCAGATAATATCTCAGATGTTTGTGAAGATACACCCCTAAAGTTGGCCTTTTGTTCATTATTGATTCTTTTTCTCCATATGTTAAGGAAGCACTACTACCTGGTCATCCATCACAAACACCAAAACTGATCTTATTTGCAAACTTTGCCTACGGAGGATTGTACCATGAATCCCATCTATATCAATTTTATTGCTAAGCTTAAGCGGAGTTTCAAACTTGAAAAGAATTACAAAATGAGACAACTTTGCACTCGTAATAGATGGTTAGGCCGTGCTGGCAATTACCTAGCATAATGAATTATTTTTATATGATCAAAGATGGATACTTTAGCTGCATTTGTGCCAGATTTCAACTATATTTCTCGGTGCCTTCACCCTTAAATCATTTTGTGTTTGTACATCCTATTCTGAGATAACACAAGTGCTGAAAATCAGTAGATATTGTACCATCAGAAGGAAGTGACCTTTGTAAATGTTTGCAAATTTCAATCCACTGTCAGTACTGTTTTCAAACCAAATCATATCTGGTTTTTCTGATCGATGACCAGTAGTAGTATTACGTAAAAATCACATAGTTTGGGTCTAATGATAAGGCACGATTTTCACTGATTCTGATTGTTAAGGTCTGGATGACTATGAGTGAACCACAGAAAGAAAAAATACCCCAAGGCAGGTTCCATTTCGGACAAGGGACAAGTAACAAGGCTTTTGATCAAGATAAGCGAAATTGGCTTATATGTTGGACATGTTTTTGTTATGGCCCATGTCTTCTCTTCTATGATGGCAACATATGTCCGAAATCTTGGAAAGTGGGCCGTTCATAAAGATTAGGGCTAACTTTTCTTAGCCAAATATGAGGTGATGTTTTATGTGAACCAAGTGTACAGTCCAGCATTTCTGGATTTTAATGGAAAACCTACATGAATGTTTATTGCAGCTGGAATGGCAATACCAGGATTTTCATTGGAATCTCCGCCGCTAGATTCAGGTTATTTATTCAAGAATTCAACCAGGAAGCCACATAAACTCGGTAGAGTGTAGCACTAGTAATCCAAGGTGCGTGTGGTCAACATCGGCACAGGTTGGATGCTTCAGTGTGTCCAAGGGAAAGGCACTTAGCTCCATTTTCATCGGTATGATATAGTAAATAGTATGTTTAAATTATTGGAAAAAACAGCAAGCAAAATTAACTTTAGGGAAACAAACATGATTAGTCCCGACTCTACGAGAAACGATAAAGATGCTTTTGTACAAGGAGACATAATCTCGGACTTTCAAAACGATTGCATTTATATAAAATGTACTCTACATTCTATTGATTTTATCTTTATCTTCTATTTATTTCAACTTTTAAAGAACTTGAAAAAGATTCACCTTTAATCTTACAGCAGTACGTGTTTATTCTTTATGTTTATATCTATCATCTTAACGATTTTAGCAGATTATAATATGTTTATATTTACAGTCTCATTTTCACATGACACTATGTATCAACGATGTAACTAATGTATCATACTCCATACACATTAGTCTGGACTCTGATTCCCTCGCCTTCTGAATTGGAGGAAAGAACGTTACAATCCAGTGAAAGGACATTTACTGCCCAGGCTTTTGGGTGTGGGACTGGAGATAAGAAAGCTTTGAGTAAAACGATTTATCATCTGCTTCGTTGGGATATGATACATATCCCAGTACTTGGGTAGCTTTACAAAACATATAGTACGTATCCTAAGAGTGAAACACAGCATACAGTAGTGGCTACATAATGCGCATCATAATGGAGACTCCACCCATGTCCATTTGTCTTTGAATGTAAGGTCTGTGTCACTATATTGGCGTTACAAGCATGTGACAAATTTACCTGGACATATCCTGCATCTGGTTTTGTTACAACATATACCATGCCTGTGTATTTGAATTCAACTTTGAATATTTCCAGACAGGTTTTCGTGAAAGATTTCGTCCGCCATCTCGGTCTTTGTAAAGTATTAATGGAGTACAATTTTTTCGTGTTGACATTACATCTGCAAACTATCTTTCATACTTTAATTTGTAATAAAAAATAAAAATGTTCAACACGATTCATTTTTTACATAACCATATCACATAATAAATTGTTTCATCGCTAACACTGGTGGTTTCTCTTGCAGAGTAGGAAACAAGTCTGATAATTAACGTCTAGATGGATAACGAACAGCGCCGAATTATTTGATACTTTTATTGGAAACACACATCTCTTCAATTTTCTGTCATGTCTCAGCTTTATTTCATGTATACCGTGATACATAATCTTAACGAGCTATTACCTCGATGCATTGTCACGCTCGTGATGTAATATATAATGAGATATTCTAGCATTATATCATCACAGAAAATATTGCTATTTCCAAAATGCACATATGAATTATTATGCCTGTAGTTGTAAGTTTCATGGCGTTGCACATCGTTACAAAGAGGCCACCAGAGGTCAATCTCAGTGACCACAGATTAGACTTAAGACCTATGTGTAGATGGACCATCGTTGTGTGAATCAATTGATTCTGTTTGAAAATGGAGTCTACTAGGACATTAAACCTACCTGGAATGTGACAGGCTTGAATGTGGACTTGTCGATGATAACATCACGTAAGAAAAATCCGAAACAAGAAGGCTGTGGATTTGGTTTCAATTTGCATTTGGAGATAGTCATTGACAACAAAGTTGTTTGAGAGAACCAGAATGCCCTTTCCAGATAGGATCTCCTGCCACAATTGGAAGGCATTCTCTGTTGTTATCTCTCCAGGAGATTGATGTTCGTGGACCACTACAAAACAGACCAAACACTACTAACTTTTTGAAAAGAGGGCAGGATAGTCATCACAACCAGCTGTAAATTGTGCTTTCCAGTGGTTGGGTTGATCCCGTAGTGGAATGCCCATTGTAAGGCAAGAAAGCTCTAATTTCCTGAGACGGATCCTCATGTAACTCAAACTTTTATTCATCTGGTTTGGTTGGCAACGTTTCACTATTGAAACAGAAGGATCGTTTGCAGGGTCTCATTAACAAACAGCCCAAAATGAGACATCTGTGGTCGCACAGAGCTAAACAAAAAATAAAGAAACTCCCGGGCTTAAGGCCGGCACTCCAAGCTGATGGAAGACACTATGGAAAATATATTCAAGGCACACTTCCATGCAAGGCAAACTCAATTTAAAGAGTTTTTGAACTCCATATCCAGATGAATGAAATGAGATAAGATCGGATTTATACTTGTTGAAAAGAAATTAAAGGCAATGCAAAAGAGAAACCAGGGATTTCTGGAAAAATTGTCATTAATGTGAAACAATCCAGTCCGTGCCTTTGGCGAGTTTGTAAGTGAGATCCAGACCGCAAGGGTGAGTCCTCTAGTGATACATGGTGTCCATGGGATCAAACCTTAGCAATTTCCAGGAAGACCTATGAATGGGAATATAAAGGTATGTATCTTGCAGATCTAAGTTGACTGCAAGCTGTCCATCCTGGATGATGCTGAGGATCAACTTCTTGGTCTCCATCACAATCTTGGATGCCCATATCTTTAAATGAGACAGCTAAGGTGGATGACCTGTCTGAGCATTCTGTTTGCACTGGAGGTTAAGCCAAGACTGAGGTAAAATCCCAGTGAATGTGTGTGGAACAAAAGATCTCATCTGTTCATGTCACTGAGTCTATTTCATGCTGCAGGACTTCTATCTTTGCAGATGGCATAGGGAATCCATGACAACAGGACTTCTGCCTTGTATCTTTGAGAAGGGCATAGAAAAGGGTGAGTCAAATATAAGATTACTTTTCCTCGGGACCTGGGCTCTTCCATTCAGAAGTGAAATGCTTAAATCTTCTCGTGGCATCGTTTTCTAGGGGAAGGAGGTTGATGTGGAGACAAACTGGGCCAAATTCAGTCCTTCTCTCCTTGCACTCTGTTGTCTCTTGCTCTGGAACACTAGGTCCTAACTGAAAAGCATGGTTTGGAGAAATGTTTCCTTGTTGGGGGTGACTGTGGGACCTTCCGATTTCACTGGTCTGATATAGGAAATGAAGCAGGCAATGTTATGAGGTCATTAAACAGGCGATTGAAAGACAAAAACTGAGATTGATGTGCCACTTTGTGGTTATCTTTAAGCAGTGGTACGTGTAGGCTCGTACAAATGTAACAGAAGAAAAGAGTGAAGTCAACAAGCTTTGTATATTTTAACAAAATAATTTATTTCCCTAAAAAACAATGTAAAAATTGGTAAATAGGACTTACAGTTTGAGAATATAATCCAAAATTTGATCCTAAGAATGAAAATACAAGTCCTTTCACTAAATAGTTCTATTAGAATCCAAGTTCGAATCTCGAGGACATACAAATATGGAAGGCGATGACGTCAGATGTGGTCCAATGTACGAATATCAACACTTCCTCAATTGAATCACAGTTTTTGTTTCCGAATAATTCCAGAATAAATTTCCATGAATATCTTTCAGAATTTTTTTATAAAAAAGTCAACTTGTTGAGTTTCCAGGAGAATAAATTATTAAATCCAAAAATCAGATGAAAAACAATCTGGCAACAAATAAAAATAACACCTTGTTCCTTCAAGATGTTAAAACGACTCTGCCAGAAGAATATTAAGAATGCGTATTTAAACCCCAAAAACATCATTTCAAGTCTCGCGAGATGGGTCATGTGGTCTCTTACTACAAAAAATCCATCACGTACGCCAGTGTAACCCCACTTAAAAACCA
>JAECUM010046727.1:0-26050 GCA_016617855.1 Megalonaias nervosa | reverse complement strand
CTATTTCTATCAGGAGGCCACATAGTATAAACATAGTATAAACATAGTATAAACGTAGTATAAACAGAGCTATGTTAATAAATGAACAGACTGTATGACACCGGTTTGAACCTTTTAGGTTTGCTAAACTGTCTGGCCTTTGAAGACAACAAAAACGTCATTTTAAAGCTGAAGTCGAAAACGAATGTATAATAAAATCTCGCACGGTTTTAAAAATAAATACTCTGGCTTTCAAGACAATAAGTTTGTTAGCATAATCTAGCATTCAGAACAATACATTTGTTAGCATAATCTAGCATTCAAGTCAATGGGTTTGTTAGCATAATCTAGTATTCAAAGTTTGTTAGCATAATCTAGCATTCAAGAGAATCTGTTAACATGACCTAGCATTCAATACAATAGGTTTGGTAGCATAATCTAGCGTTCGAGACAATGGGTTTGTTAGCATAATCTAGCATTCTAGATAATAGGGTTGTTAGCATAATCTAGCGTACAAGACAATAGGTTTGTTAGCATAGTCTAGCATTCAAGACAATAAGTTTATTAGCATAATCTAGCATTCAAGACAATAGGTTTGTTAGCATAGTCTAGCATTCAAGACAATAAGTTTATTAGCATAATCTAGCATTCAAGACAATAGGTTTGCTAGCATAATCTAGCACTCAAGACAATAGGTTTGTTAGCATAATCTAGCATTCAAGACAATTAGTTTATCAGTATAATCTAGCATTCAAGACAATAGGTTTGTTAGCATACAATATATGTACCATAAAATGAAATAGCTATTGACTGAGAATTTAAAGACGAAACCATGCGAAAGAAGGAATAGTCATCACTCTCATTATCACCATCATCCAGATTTCTAAGTATGATACAAGTGTCTGCACTTAAACGAAAAGTTTTAAAAGATATGTCATTTGGGGAAACATACTTCCACGTCACTGCCATATAGGACATATTCAGGATGTCTAATCAGGTAAAACAGATGTTACACAGGACTAGTCAGCAGAGTCGAGTTTGTACCTAGAACTTACGTTAAGTATTTTGTGTATTAGCCTTGGTTATAGCATTATTACAACTCTATGATCTTAAAATACGTAATATAAAAGAATGAGAAGCAACAAGCTTTATAAAATTCAACAAAAAGTTTATTTCCCTAGAATACAAACTGAAAATGTAAAAACTTACGGTATTGCGAATTAAATCCCAAATAATCCTACAATTACTGATACAAGTCCTAATGAATAAAGGTCTTAATATTTTTAATGGTATTCCAAATAATTTCCAACGCTGAATCTAAGGTTTCCTTCCTTGAATTTACTATAATTCCCAGTTAATGTATATTTCCCTAGAAGAGTATAGATGAGCACTTTGTATCTCCAGAGAAGTTTAATTTGAATTAAATAATTTCAGCCCAAATTAAACAATGAACACAACAATGATTCTGCCTAAAGATCTTATTACACAAATTGTTTTTTCAGGAAACAAGATTATGTAAAAAAGAAACAAAAATCTAAGACACAAAAGAATAATCCGGATAAGGGCGAAACGTTCATTTCTAGAAGATTCTTTGTTATAACTAGAAGGTCTGCTACTAAAATAATTATAAAGTACATGGTAAACACAATGATCTTGACTCAGATCAAGATAAGTATGTTTACTTCTATTGATAATTTTGCATGCTAGATATTTGAGACAATTGGTAATTTATGCAGGCAAGATACTTCAAATGAGTGGTGTTTCGTATAAGCTAGATATTTCGACTGCGTGACATAGGATTTTAACTAAAAAGAAACTATGCAAGAACAGATGGTGTAAAAAATGATGTAGACATAAGTTGTCTGCAGACATGTACTTTACAAACGTATTAATTTTGCACCGCATCATTATCTTAATATAGTTTCCAGTACACAAGACAGTTGACGAGGATTTCGTTCATATGGGTATAATGGTTTAGATTTGTAAAAATTTGAAAATACATGAATACCCTAAGATAATATATTTTGAGTGAGTACGTTAATACCTTATGGACAATCTATTTGCAGTGAGCACGTGAATACCTTATGACAATCCATTTGGAGTAAGTACGTGAATACCATGTGGGCAATCTATTTGGAGTGAGTAATTGAACATCTTATGGAAAATACATTTGGACTAAGTACGTGAATACCTTATGGACAATCTGTTTGGAGTGAGAAATTGAATATCTTATGGAAAATACATTTGGAATAAGTAGGTGAATACCTTATGTACAATCTATTTGGAGTGAGTAATTGCATATCTTATGGAAAATACATTTGGGGTAAGTACGTGAATACCTTATGGACAATCTAATTGGAGTGAGTAATTGAATATCTTATGGAAAAAAGTTTGGAGTAAGTACGTGAATACCTTATGTACAATCTATTTGGAGAGAGTAGTTGAATATCTTATGGAATATACATTTGGAGTAAGTACGTGAATACCTTATGGACAATCTATTGTTACGTGTAGGCTCATACAAAAGTAACAAAAGAAAAGAGTGAAGTCAACAAGCTTTGTAAATTTAAGAAAGTAATTTATTTCCCTAGAAAACAAGGTAAAAATGTGAAATAGGACTTACGGTTTGTGAATCTAATCCAAAAATTAATCATAGAATTCAAAAATATGAGTCCTAATACTAAAAACTTCTAATTGAATCCAAGTTCGCATCTCGATGAAGTTCCAATATGGAAGACGATGACGTCCTCTATAACCAGTTTGTGTTGATGTGTCAACAGTTCCTTGTTGAGTCACTAAGAATATAATTCCGGCTTTTGAACTCCGAATAATTTTAGTAAATGTCTTTGTTCAAGAATTTCGATGAAGAAGAGTATTTTCCAGGGTGAATAAATTATTTCAAATAAAAATCTCAATTCAAATGGCAACAACAGGAATATCTTTCGGCCTGAAGGTATAATTTACGACTGACTCATAAACACTGAGATTGAGAATTAAACCCAACTAAAACGTCATTTCAGGCCCACGTGATGGGTCACGTGATCATTCACTACAAGTCAATTAGCACGTAGGCTAGAATAGCCCTATCTAAGAATCTGATTCCAACTCTGGAAATGAATTTAAAAATAAAACTGTTTACAACAGAGCTAACACGTGGGCTGAACATGACCTTGGTAATAACCAATTATTTTCACTTAGTGTTTACAAAATCGGAACCAAGGTCAAGAATAAGGTCAGCTAAAAATACAATGTAGCAACCATTTTGCTTTCTAATCAGACTAAAAGAACTGAACTAAATATATCGCGAAAAATGTCAAATCCAGTAAAAATATTATCCTTACAACAAAATGTAATGAAATACAAATAAAGTAAAAGAGAATTTAAAACTAACACACAAGTAATTTAATTGCACATACGTAACACTATTTGGAGTGAGTAATTGAATATCATATGGAAGATACATTTTGAGCAAGTAGGTGAATACCTTATGAACATTTTATTTGGAGTAATTGAATATCTTATGGAAAGTACATTTCGAGTAAGTACGTGAATACCTTCTGGAGAATCTATTTGGAGTGAGTAATTGAATATCTTATGAAAAATACATTTGAAGTAAGTACATGAATACCATATGGACAATCTATTTCGAGTAAGTACGTGAATGCCATATGAACAGTCCGTTTGGAGTGAGTAACTGAATATCTTATAGAAAATACATTTGGAGTAAGTACGTGAATACCTTATGGACAATCTATTTGGAGTAAGTACGTGAATATCTTATGCACATTCTATTTGGAGTGAGTAATTGCATATCTTATGGAAAACACATTTGGAGTAAGTAGCTGAATGCCTTATGGACAATCTGTTTGGAGTGAGTAAATGCATATCTTATTGAAAATACATTTGGAGTAAGTACGTGAATACCTTATGGACAATCTTTTTGGAGTGAGTAATTGAATATCTTATGGAAAATTCCTTTGGAGTAAGTACGCGAATACCTTATGGACAATCTATTTGGATTGAGTAATTGAACATCTTATGGAAAATTCCTTTGAAGTAAGTACGTGAATACCTTATGGACAATCTATTTGGAGTACGTACGTGAATACCTTATGGACAATATATTTGGAGTGAGTAATTGTATATCGTATGGAAAATACTTTTGGAGTAAGTACGTGAATACCTTATGGACAATCTATTTGGAGTGAGTAATTGAATATCTTATGGAAAATACATTTGGAGTAAGTACTTGAATACGTTATGGACAATCTATTTGGAGTGAGTTATTGAATATCTCATGGAAAATCCATTTGGAGTAAGTACGCGAATACCTTATGGACAATCTATTTGGATTGAGTAATTGAACATCTTATGGAAAATTCCTTTGAAGTAAGTAGGTGAATACCTTTAGGACAAACTTTTTGGAGTGAGTAATTGAATATCTTGTGGGAAACACATTTGTAGTAATTACGTAAATACCTTATGGACAGTCTATTTGGAGTGAGTAATTGAATATCGTATGGAAAATACATTTAGAGTGAGTAATTGAATATCTTATGGAAAATACATTTGGAGTAAGTAATTGAATGTCTTATGGAAAATACATTTGGAGTAAGTAATTGAATGTCTTATGGAAAATACATTTGTAATAAGTACGTGAATACCTTATTGACAGTCTATTTGGAGTAAGTAATTGAATATCTTGTGGAAAATCCATTTGGAGTACATTCGTGAATACCTTATGGACAATCTATTTGGAATAAGTACGTGAATACCTTCTGGACAACGTATTTGGAGTGAGTAATTGAATATCTTATTGAAAGTACATTTGGGGTTAGTACATGAATACCTTATGGACAGTCTATTTGGAATGAGTAACTGAATATCTTATGGACAATCTATTTGGAGTGAGTAATTGAACTCCTTCTGGAAAATACACTTGGAGTAAATACGTGAATACCTTATTGACAGTCTATTTGGAGTGAGTAATTGAATATCTTATGGAAAATACATTTAGAGTGAGTAATTGAATATCTTGTGGGAAACACATTTGTAGTAGTTACGTGAATACCTTATGGACAGTCTATTTGGAGTGAGTAATTGAATATCTTATGGAAAATACATTTAGAGTGAGTAATTGAATATCTTATGGAAAATACATTTGGAGTAAGTAATTGAATGTCTTATGGAAAATACATTTGGAGTAAGTAATTGAATGTCTTATGGAAAATACATTTGTAATAAGAACGTGAATACCTTATGGACAGTCTATTTGGAATGAGTAATTGAATATCTTATGGACAATCTATTTGGAGTGAGTAATTAAATATCTTACGGAAATTACATTTGGAGTGAGTTATTGAATATCTTATGGAAAATACATTTGGCGTGGGTAAAGTAATGCTTTTGAAACATTCTCTCATATGTTGTCTCACCTGCTCTGCCTGGTGATGTTTTTCAGATACCGAGTAAGGTCACTAGAGAATAAAGAATAGAAGGTCAGTGTAATCTACTTTTCATAAATATGAATATTAGCAAAATATAAATGAATACCTTTGTCAAGTTTTATGACCGACACTATCCAAACAAAACTGTCAGAGAAAAAGAGGTGAATAAAATAACCTAATCAGTGGATCATACCAAGTACATAGGTAAGTCACTATAGCATGCATTGAGCATTAAACCACAAAGTGAATGTACCCGTCAAGGTCAGTGTACCCGTCACGATGAATGCACACGTGAAGGTGAATGTACCCGTCAAGGTGAAAAAATATATATGCTGATAACAGAGGTAATGACAAAATTTAACGTAATCAATGGAACGTGAAAGTTACTTTCACTTGCCTATAGTGAGTAGCACTCTCTACGACAATTATACTCGTCAAGTGTCCTGACTCTTCATTCAACGGTATTGGGGAAACTCGGCTATGTCCAAAATATATCATAATCATTGAAGCTTGAAAATTAGATCACTGTGACCTCGTTTTGTGTGATAAATATTTCCATCACGATAAAACATGAGGTAGAAAATAAACTGAGTTAAATGCAAAACTAATGCTGGATCCAACGTCTAAAACAACGTCAACCCTGTCCTAAAATCTATACTTTTGTCTCGCTTATGCTTCGCGGGTGAACACACAAGAAACATTGTTGAATTATCATTCAATATTAAGTCATTCTAGTATCCCTAAACAGCATGTTTAATCATCCATGTATGAGTCTTGTTTCTAACATTAGATAATTGACAATTTCTCTTTGTACAGCAGCTATGCTTGGTACCACCTCCGAAAGCATCAAGTTGCTAGTACTTTGTAGTCTTTCAACTTGCAAACAGGCAATTAACATACGTAAAAAAATGGGAAATTTGTGGGTGTCTTGTTACTTTAGTCTCCTATTGATTTGTCAGAATTGACATCGGATTAAGAGTGGAAGGTCGAAATACTTTCATACTGTTATGTGTATATAATCTGCATTGTTCGTTAGGTTTTTGTATTTATTATATGCTGTGAGTCATGTAAAATTGTATTTTTCATCTTTCCTTGTCCAGAATCAAGTTAATTGTCTATCTGCCCAGAATGGTTATTTCTTTTTATTCTGTAAACAACGACTACATAGCTAATATTTTCTGTGAGCGTGGGTTCAATAAGAAAGTTAGCACACTGATTTAACTAGATAAAGAAAGTGACAACTCTGCTGTAACTAAATATAGAAAAGTGACCACTCTGATAGAACTTTGTGTGTGTGCGTGCGTGTGTGTGTGTGTGTGTGTGTGTGTGTGTGTGTGTGTGTGTGTGTGTTATTTAGGTTTTTAACGTAGCTTTAACAATTTTTCAGTCATATCGCTACAACGTCTGCAGTGTGACAGTTTATACTGATGTTCAGCACTGGGGCATCATGTCGCAGACATGTAGCATGATGTCCCACCCAGTCACATTATCCTGACACTAGGCCGACCAGTCCTAACACTAACCTCTTAATGCTGAGCGTCAAGCGAGGCAGCTGTTAGTACCACTTTAAAAGTCTTTGGTATGACTCGGCCGGGGTTCGAACCCGCGACCTCCCGCATCCTAGGCCACCGGAGCGGTCATTGATAGAACTAAATAAAGAATAGTGACAACTCGGCTGTAACTATATACAGCAATGTGACCACTCTGATGGAACTAAATACGGAAAAGTGACCACTGATGGAAATAAATACGGAAAAATGACCACTGATGGAAATAATACAGAAAAGTGACCACTGATGGAAATAAAAGTAACGATCATGATACATGGTTAATTGGCATACTGAAGTGAGTTAGTGAGAGATGAAGCGGATAAAAACCAAAAGGAATGCTGCACAAGATTTCCAGCATCATACTGTGACCGGACGATGAGTACCTGATCATGTACAAATCTACCAGGTATTGATATTGTGGAAAGAAATACGAGTAGTCAATAAATCATGTATGAATCTATCAAATACTGCTATTTTTGAAAGAAATACGAGTAGTTAATAAATCTTGTATGGATCTATCAAATACAGCTACTGTGGAAAGAAATAGTAGTCAATAAATCATGTATGAATCTATCAAATACTGATACTGTGGAAAGAAATACGAGTAGTCAATAAATCATGTATGAATTTATCAAATACTGATACTGTGGAAAGAAATAAGAGTAGTCAATAAATCATGTATGAATCTATCAAATACTGATACTGTGGAAAGAAATAAGAGTAGTCAATAAATCATGTATGAATCTATCAAATACTGATACTGTGGAAAGAAATAAGAGTAGTCAATAAATCATGTATGAATCTATCAAATACTGATACTGTGGAAAGAAATACGAGTAGTCAATAAATCATGTATGAATCTATCAAATACTGATATTGTGGAAAGAAACAGTAGTCAATAAATCATGTATGAATCTATCAAATACTGATACTGTGGAAAGAAATAAGAGTAGTCAATAAATCATGTATGAATTTATCAAATACTGCTATTTTTGAAAGAAATACGAGTAGTCAATAAATCATGTATGGATCTATCAAATACAGCTACTGTGGAAAGAAATACGAGTAGTCAATAAATCATGTATGAATCTATCAAATACTGATATTGTGGAAAGAAATACGAGTAGTCAATAAATCATGTATGAATCTATCAAATCCTGCTATTTTTGAAAGAAATACGAGTAGTTAATAAATCATGTATGGATCTATCAAATACAGCTACTGTGGAAAGAAATACGAGTGTCAATAAAGCTGACTGTCATCCTCAGACCTTTGATTCAATTGATTTCATACAAACTCTCCATTTCCTAGGCACTTTTTTTCAGAGAATATTTATTTGCTTTCATCAACCAGGGCTCGCCTTTTGGCGTGGTCATAAAAGGTGTTATATATATATATATATATATATATATATATATATATATATATATATATATATATATATATACCATATATATATATATATATATATATATATATATATATATATATATATATATATATATATATATAATGTGTGTGTATGCATATTTTTGTCTCCGCTGACTTATCTTGTCAGAATAGTGCAGTATTTTACGATACTGAACACCTTGATATGGCCTAAAAATACCGTAGTATATTAGGAACTACTCTGTAAATAAACCATTTACACTCATGCAGTAGACGTTTAGGTTTTGGTTGATTAGATTTGTGAATGAACTAAGCAAACCGTTTCGTCCATTTGCAAGTGCAGATGATAAAATTAACGATGTGGACGAGTTCACTGAGTTAGGAACGAAACTTTCAAACAAGCACACAAATGAACGTGATGTTGCCAATGCCAAACAACAAACGCGAGAGACGCAGTAATTGAAAATACCGTTCTCATCATTGAAACAGAAACAGTTATTTAGGAGTTGTAATCGTGTCTTTTTGCAAATAGAATGGTTGAGATTATGACCAGTGCTCTCTAGGGTCTATAAAATATTGCATAGAAAAGTCTACTGAGGCTAAGGGCTATCGCATATATATCAGTGACGTACCATTTTACAAGTCTGTCAAAATACTAGATTCGAGAAACAAATGCAATTTGAAAGTTTTGGTAGGAAACGAAGAGCCTCGGAGCCAATAAGCTAAGACGACACAAAAGTTTTATTTCCGCTGGCTAAATGGACTGTCTCACAACTGCTTTACAATTTTCCCTGTGTAACTATTTGTATACAATGTTAGGCTAGCGACAGAAGACACACACACACACACACACACACACACACACACACACACACACACACACACAC
The DNA here is from genome assembly GCA_016617855.1 of Megalonaias nervosa. Taxonomy (NCBI): domain Eukaryota; kingdom Metazoa; phylum Mollusca; class Bivalvia; order Unionida; family Unionidae; genus Megalonaias; species Megalonaias nervosa. The sequence continues at coordinate 16,798 of JAECUM010046727.1, read as the reverse complement.
ACACACACTGTGTGATACAGGTTGTAAGGGTACAAATTTCTGTCGATCTATGAAGAATACATTAAGTTGGACAGGTGAACGATTAATTAAATTTATGGGGACTGGCGAATGTTTAAATCGCCGTAACGCTCTGATTGGCAAATGTCACTGTCATGGAAGCAGTGGTTCTTAAATAAGCCTTCGTTTATTTAACTGAAAGGGATAGGGGTTAACTTCCGATTTGCATAGAGAACTGTCAGTTTGAATTTTTCAGGAATCAGTATTTGGTAATCTGAGGTTGTCAGGCGGACTACATTTTTTAGCGCCTTAACTATAATTCGGATTGGTTGCGCTGAATAAGGGGGCGTGATTCCACATGAAAACCCTCAGTTTTAAATGTGCTTATCGCAACACTTTTAATCAGTCGACACCATTTTCTGCAAGAGAAAACAAAGGTAGAGGACTCCGGGTCGAATTTAGAAGAAATTCACTCGTAATTAGGTTCCAAGGAATCGGATGTCTGGAAAAATCTACAAACTCAATTCTAGCGGTAAAAGCTTGAAGACACAAGGTATTTTGCGTCCGTCTCACGTAATTTCTTGATATCCATATGATGATTTGTTTGATTTATTTGCTTATATTTGCATGAATTATTTGGTTAGATTGGTAGATCAATTTTCTTGATATGAATACAACTGTGCGAGTCTATATAAATCCGTACAATGATATTCTTTATATAAGTTGATGAATCGTTTGAACGTATAGTCTCGTTTGTTATAGGTAAATATGTATTTAGAATTTCATACCTTGCTTTAGTGATATGAGTTCGAAAATCCGTGTAAATTCTCCGATTTAGATAATGTCACATATGACAAAGACTTGAGTGCATATTGACTGAAATTAACGTTGTTAAACCATGTGAAATTAATGTTCTTAAACCATGTAGTGAGGTTTCATATATGCTAGAGACTTGAATGTGTGTATTCGCTATTAATACCGTAGTTGAATCATGGAAGGAATTTTATTCATTCATTTGTGTAATTAAGTCGGGACCGGAACTGATGTCTTGGGGTGTTGTTACTGTAAGCAGTGTTGAAATAGTCATTAGGGAGCACATTAATCTTAGGAAACTAGGTTTGTTTATGATCGGCCGTGTTTAGTTAGACCAGATGGCCGTTGGTATGTTTGAATTCCGATAGAACTTACCTGACATTAACGAGAGGAGAAAGTAATGATCTCTTCGCAGTAGGGTACCTAACAGAATACGCAGGTTGCCACTTTGTTTACTTTTGCAATGTGAGATATGTCTACGTGACGTATCCACGTGACGTACCACGTACTTACAAAACCAAAGTGACCACACAAGGTTGGAGGCCGAAAGAGGCGGGACACCTGAGAATTTGGGAAAAGGGAAAAGTGGAAAGGACCCAGACTTACAGGCACAAGGAAGTCAAAAAAACAGTCGCAGCGAATTTAGACTGAACCAGAACCATCAGGTTATGAATCTGTACAAGGCAGTGATTTCGATCTTTTCACTCGATTCGATGATGAATTAATTCTATCGCTTAACAGACCGGCTATTTGGTATAAGCATATTTATATTTGAAATTTGTTGAATAACTTAAATCAAAAAGTGTATCTTTCTAATGTAATGCATTATCACAATTGTTTATGAATTTTATTGTTTATGAATTGTTGATTAAATTTGATGGTTTGTACATGTACGGGGACTCGTGTCATTCTGTTTTATATATCTGCTCAGATCTTTATCTATCCATATATAAGTTTCACACTTTATATTGATATTTACTCGTTCCGGGCAAATTACACCGTCGGCGATCACCCTCTAGATAACGATAACCAAAACCATACAACCCACCCCAACAAAGCTGGGGGAGTTCGCAACACAGGTCATAGCTGGTGGGGGCCCTCCAACAGCGAGATGCAATTGACAAGGCAAAAACATGTCTTCTTTAGCTGGAAATAAGAATGGTAATAAATATACTTACATTTATGCATGTTGTGTTTCCTCAAAATGTACTTTCTTAGTTTGTTCTGCAACTCCGAATGACGTGTCCTGCAAAATCTGATTCACACCGAAACTGTACTGGAATTTCAAGTACATTTCCGTCTGAAATCCAGTCTCCTTACTGCACTGAATTGACCCAATAATTCAGGACATCACGATCAGAAAAGCAGGATCGAGTTGGATTAACATAAAAAACAAAATCTGTCCATTAGAGACCAAATGGAAAAGTCGTTGCAATGCGCATTCATTCACAACGTGACACAAATTTCAGTTTTAAGTAGGCCAAAACGATACTGTGTGTGAAACTACTGTCGAGCGAGCAACGAAGTTCAAAGGTCGCGGGGTGCAGTGTACGCATTAATATTGCTTTTGTGTATTGATGAATCTGCGATTGTGTACTTACTTTGGAATACAGCATAAATTCAATTACTTTGTTTCTTGTAGTGCATTTTTTATAATTAAGCCTTAGGTAGAATAAGAAAAGAAGTATATATAGAAAAGGTTACTGTATTTGTATTCACTCCCAAAGATCGTGCAGTAGTAATCCGAAAAACCTCATTCATATTTTCCCATTCAAATGCAGTAACACACACACACACACACACACACACACACACACACACACACACACACACACATATATATATATATATATATATATATAGTAGTTATATATATATATATATATATATATATATATATATATATATATATATATATATATATATATATATATATATATATATATATATATATATATATTGAACTAAAATACATTAGTTAACCTTTTGCCTTATGAGTTTTGTTTTAACTAATATCAATTGAAAATGCTGGAACTGTGGGCAGATTAAGATGGCGTCTTATGATGGTGAAAATTACTCATCCGACAGCGAAGACGACGGTGAGCATAATGATGATGACGGAAAGAATGATGTCTTCAACTGCACCCCCGATTGCAAATCTGATAGACTATACTGAATAATTCTTGTTTTGAAAGTAATAGTTCATTAAGTGTATCTGGTTTAAAATAAACTACGTCTTAAACAGAAGACGGGCTCATATTATAAAATTGTAACTACTTATAAAGGAAGAAACCTGTATCCGGATACTTCTAGCCAAGAGGCAGAACCAGAAAACTTTCCAAAATGCACACTAAACAGGGTAGGACCATTAAAACCAGAAAACTTTCCACAAATCACACTAAACATGGTAGGACCATCAGAACCAGAAAACTCCACAAATCACACTAAACATGGTAGGACCATTAGAACCAGAAAACGTTCCAAAAAGCACATTAAACAGGGTAGGATCATTAGAACAAATAATGTCAAGATATATATTAGCATCATACTGTTTAGTTTTTTACGTCATTGTGTAAAGGTTTGGATTTTCTCTTTATTTCGCTTGGTACGAACACATGCTGACGTCCCTTGTCATGCGGTCTCCCTCGGTAATACTGTATAGCTTAACACAGGTTCCAAACCATTTCTATGAACGACAGTGTAAACGCCGTATATGCCGCGAGAAACGCATTGATGGGGGGGGGGGCAAGGTACTAACGTGTAAAATATCTAATTGGTAATTTCTTTATATAATCGTTGTGAAAATTGCCTAAATATACTGTAGCAATACTAGCTCATATTTGTTTGAATATTCTAACAAACTTTGTGGGTTTTGTGGGCTCTGGGTTTGCTTTATTTTGTGGGCACAGTTGGTTGTGGGGTCTTGTGGGTTTCGTCAGAAGTGGTCTGCTTGTGTGCGTTCAGCTCAGCAGCTCTCAAACTAGTCACGTCACAGTGGAGTTATTGCAACCTTTTTTGTGCTTTTTTTTAGTTTATTATTTTTCTGTATAAAACTTTGTAACTTTATGTGACATTTAGGACAGTAAATGTTTGCTTACAGTTTATTTAAGTACAAAGGACTATTTATTTAAGGAATTTTTATTCCCTTCTCTCCTCTAAATTATATGAATTCTATTCATTTCTAATTTATTTTACAAGGAAACTACATATCGCAATATCATTTATATACTCATTTATATGGTCACGTGTTTAGTGTTGTCCTCACGGATTAATACTTTTATTTATGTGTGTATTTTGTTTCTTTATTTAATTATTGTCATGTGTAGACAAGACAAGACAAATTCTTTATTAAACTCAGTTTACAATACGCAACATATGAGGAAAATATTAGCATCACATTTTGCATTCTTGTACATCAGCCATGGATGATTTTTTTCTCACAGTAAATGCATTATAACTCAGACTGACAGCATTATTACATTATTACATTATTACATTCATTACTTCAGTGGAATAAGATCATGTTGAAACTTAATTATGTAGATATTTGATATATTTGTGAATACAGTTTGTAAATTACTAAATATGGAAAGCAAACAAATCTCGCAAACTCATTACTTTACAGTGATGAGCCTATCGTACTTTTCTCTTCCCTAAAATATAAAAATAACTGAGGAAAAAAAATAATAAAAAAAGAAAAAAGAAAGAATAATAAACTCATCCAGTAAAGACGATTCGAAATTAACGAAATTTTGATAAAATAGCAGTAATCATTTAAGATAGATTTCTTAAAATACCAAGTTTCTTAGAAACATTAATTCTTTAAACTTTGGTACATTTAGTCTCGTGTAGAAACTGAATCAGAGATGATATATTTAGTCTCGTGTAGAAACTGAATCAGAACTGGTACATTTAGTCTCGTGTAGAAACTGAATCAGAGCTGATATATTTAGTCTCGTGTAGAAACTGAATCAGAACTGGGATCCCAAAATCTACTAAGAAGAATACTGGGGTTAAATCACTTTCACTGAGAGATGATGCAATACATGGATATATAAAAGTGGCAACAAAAGTACCATTGTTCTGACCATATAAGAATAAGGACTATACACAGTTTGCAATGAATAAGGACTTTGCACGGTTTGCAATAAGGACTATGCATGGTTTGCAAAGAATACAGACTATACATGATTTGCAAAGAATGAGGACTATGCATATTTTGCAATGAATAAGGACTATGCATAGTTCATAAAGAATGAGGACTATGCATTGTTTGCAAAGAATAAGGACTATACAAAGTTTGCAAAGAATAATGATTGTGCACGGCTTGCAATGAATAAGGACTTTGTAAGATATGTGAAAATTATAAAAAGATTAATAAAAAAAATAAATAGGCAGTAATGTGTCAATAGTGATTATTGTGCTGAAGACGGCCCATATTACACGTATAAACTCTTATTGCCAGAGGGACGACCCATATCTCACGAATAAATTCATATTGCCAGGGGGACGACTCATATCACATGTATAAACTCATATTGGCAGGAGGACGGCCAATATCACAAGTATAAACTCATATTGGCAGGGGGACAGCCCATATCACACGTATAACTCATACTGCCATGGTTGAAACTTATTAAACTCAAACTGTACGGACAGAAGTTTCTATTTGCATTTTGCATATTATCATGCTCTGCTGCTATTTATTTCTTACTTTTCTACACTGCTATTTATTTCTTACTTTTCTACACTGCTATTTATTTCTTACTTTTCTACACTGCATATCCAAGAATAATTTTGTCTATTCTATTTTGTTTAATCAACAAATCAAACACAACGTGTTATGTTACTAATGATAATTTACAGACTGTCTTTCAAGAAGAATTTGTATTACGATAATTGCGTTGCATAATTGTCCTTCTTGATGCGTTATTTCATTATCTATTATGTCAGTGAATGGTTTCATAAAAAAAAAAAAAAAATAGTTTACTTTACAAATGTCTCATTATATTTCTTATAATTTGATTACTGCTAATGGTACTCTTACTTTCAAACATAAACTGCTAAAACCGCGATGTACAGATTTCCTTTTCCTTCTTTGCTTATTTCTTTCTTCCGAAAGCAGGATCTGACTTGATCGTACTAACTAAGAAAAATAATATTCTTCGCGCGGTGTTAAATTCTAATAAATTGGTATTATTAAAGTGAAAGTTCCTAATTTTATATTTCCATGGAAGGTCAATTTCTTCTGTAAACATGAATGAATGCATGGACTCAGTCTCCAAATTAGACTAAAACTGCTGGCATCATGCTTAATTTCAAAGGATACTATTTAATTATACTAATCAAAGCGACTTGAAACCAAAATGAGGGAAGTTTATAACCTTCTCATCATTCATTATTTTGTCATTATCCATGCTTTACTAGGTTCTAATAGGGCCTATTAAAACTCGTGTACTCCTGCAGAATCTATTTACGTTTGGCCATAGACTTCTTATATTTCCTTTGAATTATTTATTTTCAGCTTATGCTCCTACGGCCATATTGCTTATTCGTTGTGAGCGTCAAGTTCCTACAGCGTGCTTGCCCACGTGTATCATGCCAAGTTTAACCGATTTGAATTTCAGAAGATGGAATTCTGTATACAAGGAACATTTGTTTTGAAAATCAACTGCCGTTTGGAATACATTTTCAATGCACTCTAAAAATTCAAAGAAGGACGCGACCTATATTAATCATTAATCAGTAGTGTTATGATTTTATAAAACCTCTTAAGTTTAAAGCAGACAAATTTCGGAGTAAAATATCATATATTCTGTGCATCTAAAATTAACAATGGGTAGTACAGAAATGAAGGAACCGTGCTTATTGCTTTTCAAACAAGCAAATTCACCTTAATCATGTAATAACTTCTCTCAGTTGCTAGTGTTGTTTTTGATAAGCAGATACGGTTATTGTGCGAAATATTTGCGTAATCAATGTTTCCTGGCGGGCAGATTGTCCTTTAGCGCTAAGAAACCGACTATTATACTTTAATATTTTTTTTTCTTCTCTAGTCGGTAACTAATCACAGGTTGTAATCCTCCATATAGTGTGGATGTCTTGTGGAAAATGTCAATTAAGCTGACCAATCAAATATGTTAAAAACGATGGTAAGAAATTAAACTGACCAATCAAATATATCCCAAACGATGGTAAGAAATTAAACTGACCAATCAAATATGTCCAAAACAATGGTAAGACTTTAAGCTGACCAATCAAATATGCCCCAAACGATTGTAAGAAATTAAACTGAAAAATCAAATATGTCCAAATTAATGGTAAGACTTTAAGCTGACAAATCAAACATGCCCCAAACGATGGTAAGAAATTAAACTGACCATTCAAATATGTCCCAAACGATGATAAGAAATTAAACTGACCATTCAAATATGTCCCAGACGATGGTAAGAAATTAAGCTGAACAATCAAATATGTCCTAAACGAGGGTAAGAAATTAAATTAACCAATCAAATATGTCCTAAACGATGATAAGAAATTAAACTGACCAATCAGATATGTCCTCAACGATAGTAAGAAATTAAACTGACCAATCAGATATGTCCTTAACGATCGTAAGAAATTAAACTGACCAATCAGATATGTCCTCAACGATGGTAATAAACTAAACGCTGGGAGTAGTGACATACTATCAGGCTTTCATCACATTATATTTTGATTCGATAAACGTTGTAATTTCATAAATGTGTATTAAATGTAGTATTTCCTTCTAAGAAGTAATCGTGTTGTATTCAGTGCAAAATGTTTTCATGTTATATTGATAACTGCCATCTAATTGTTTATACAGTGTGATTACATCTTATTCTCTCTTTAAAATAGGGATTCGTGTCCATTATATTTTGATATTTACCGTTTTGGGACATTTGTTTATCAATCTTGTATGGAATCATAGAGATCCTAGAAGCTTCCAGTTTTATTTTGCAGACGAAAATGTGCCCTAGAAACAATTTTGTCCACAGTATTATAACTATATAGTCTTAAACTTAGTAATAGAAAAGAGCGACAATCAACAAGTTTTGTAAAATTCAACAAACAATATATTTCCCCTTGAATTAAAGAAGCATTGCGAATTAAATCCCAAATAGTCCATAAAATGATGTCACCAGTCACAATGAATAAAGTCCTAATTAAATTCCAGTGGTGTTCGAACTAAGATCCAATGCTGAAGGCTTTGATGTGCCCGTAGTCTTGAATGTACTAATGTACCGGTGACCTGAAGTGTGATAATGTTCTAACAGTCCACCAATTAATCATGATAATATAATCCAAGATGTCTTTGTCTGAATTCACTATTATTCTAAGTTAACGTTTCTGTCTAAGAATATTATTCAAGAGCACTTTGTATTTCCAGTGAACAATAATTTGAATAAAAAATTTCACCAAAATCAAAGACTGAAAACAACAATAAGATTGATTCTGCCTAAATATGTTAAAGCAAGAGTGAGTAATTTCACATGTAAAAAAGGTTATAAAACCCTCTACCTGACCTAGGTCAAAATTGGCATTTTCTGGAAATACTATTATTTAATGGAATTATTTATTCTAGAACATTTAAAGTTGTTTGCAAGATGAAATCTGTTATAAAATTATACTACGGATGAGATAAACATTGGGTAGGCTAGGTATTGTATGGGGCATACCAATGTCCTTGACGCGGACCCAAATAAATATGCTTACTTCTATTGATAATGACCCTAATATTTAACCCACACTAATAGGGAAATATTATATTTGTATTATTTGTTTACAAAATAAAAACGAAATCAGTGTCTCTAGTCAGGAACATCATGAACTTGATTTTGATCAAGGTCATATTCACGACGCAATTATACATAATCATGGAGAAAAACTAACAAATACAAATTAAATATACATAACACCTCCTCTCATAAAAAGAAAGATTTATACACTAATGTTTTCCTTTAAATATTAGTAAAATATACATGTGATTAAAATTACATAAGAAGAAGTCTTGTGAATGACACAAAACGTATTTGAAGCAATACCATACTTCTATACACGTGAAAGTGCATCTGCAATTAGATGTCTTTCTCCTTCATGCGCCTCGTCATAATAATGTATTCCTGCAACATCAAATTCCACCTTAATCTTTTATGAATTTTGTTTTTCATTTTGCCAATAAAAGTACGAGGGTTGTGATCACTAAATAATCAGAGAAGGGACTGAACTAATGTACACTTCAAAGTGTTGCAAAGTCAATATCAGAGCCAAATATTCCTTCACGATTGTAGAATAATTTCTCTTGTGCTTATTTAATTTTTGTAGAAAAAATAGCACACTGGATGATCTGCACCATTTTTGTCTTACTGAATCAATTCTGCACCAACCCAACATCACTTATATCAACAGACATTTTAAAAAGACTGACTGAAATTTGGAGCGCAAAGAACTGGTTCCCTCTTAAGTATGGCCTTTAACTTATTAAACCCCTTTGTACATTTTTCAGACCAATGACACTTGGTTTTTCTGCTCAAGAAATTGGTCACAGATTCAGCAATTATGGAGCAAAATTTCCGTAAATATCCAGCCATACACAAAACTCGCATCAGTTGCTTTCTACTGACAGGCACGTAAATTCAGAGATAGCCTTCACTTAGCTTATACAGGTTTAACTTGTCCGTGTCCCACGATATTTAGTAGAAATGTAACATAAGCAGGGCAAAACTCGATCGTTGGCCTACTTTGACCGAAATAGTTGTTGACATGAACTTGGCAATCGACCTTGATAAATGAATGAAAATTTTGCAACTTACCGTACATGTACATTACACACACGACGTGACCTCACCTTTAAAGTGCGTTCTGTAATGTTAGAATTAACAAATGGCTTAAATAAAACTGTTATAAAATAACATATTATATAGATATCTGTAACAATGTAAAAATGTTGGTCTAGACAAAATTTAAAACCAAATCTTTTGAAACTTACACAAATGTTAGTAGATATTGAACATATTCATAACAGTTTTAAAATGGTCGAGATGAAAAGCGATACTGAACTTTATTAACTAATATAAAATTACCAAAGATTACAAAGACATTAATTACCAAAGATTACAAAGACATTAATTACCAAAGATTACAAAGACATTAATTACCAAAGATTACAAAGACATTTCCCTCAAAATGTTAAAATAGTATAAAGAATTTTTACAAATTGTAAAAAAAGTTTGAAAGCGAAAAGTTGCAAATTTATGTTTTTCAAATTAAAGAATAAACAAATTATACCGAATGAATGAAGGGTGACAAATGTCCAGGCAAATTTAATTTTTTAAAAGTTGAAGATTTAGATTTTTCTTATATATTATATATTATACGTATACAAAGTGTCATGATTTTTTGGAGTGACGAACACCCCCTGCTTACTAACTATTCAAATATTAACGTAGGCACGCACGTAAAGGTAAACATCCCCCTTTAAAAACTTCAAAGAACAGTGGAGACAATGTCGAACATCATGTTCGAAATAAAATTTTTGTTTCTGTAAAATGAGCCAACACACCTTTTCCTACATTAACAGTGTTTAAGCAGTCCCACCAAGTGAAACAATTAAAATATGGATACAGGAGAACTTCATTACCTTCTGACAAGGTTCGGAATCTTATGGTGCGTGCTAAAGATGACACTTTTACATCAATAACCTCAAGTCATTCTTGCCTATGTCATCAACACAAATGTGTACTTTCCCAACGATCACAATACCAAATAATTTGATTCGTATGGGTTGCCTCCTGGAAGACGACATCGTTGACTTTTTGAGAAATCAATTCAATAATGTCATGTTACAAGGGTCAGATTCCATAGTGTGTGGACAATATCATGTATATGTTCTTCATCAACGCAGTCCTGGATTTCCCTAAGAACATTCAGTGACTTGCTTGGACTGTGAGTACTCCACAACGCTGTCAATCTTGTCAATATGTTAAAGTTTGATATATATTTTTGTGCTACTAAATAAAGAACAAGGGACGTAACCCATATCTTGTAAACCATTTCCTCGATAATTCTCAACGAGCTTCGTGATCCCATTGTATAGCTTGAGGTAATTACTCTGTGAAAGAATATAAGGTGTTGTTGGGAAACACATCCATAGAAAAGTCACTCGTTAATGTTTAATATAATTATTTAATCATAATTCGATGGTCCTGGTTTCCTGGTCGTGGTCAAAGGATAATAATTTACTATATGTTCCAAAGAAAATTGCTGTTATTGTGACTAAAAGAGTTAATATGGTGACTGTCAGGGTCAGCAAGGCTTGAAAGTGATGCCTTCTTAACTTTGGTGCCGTTCTTTGCATGTCTCATTTTCTTCTGGAGTCTGACCACAAGACGGATAGCCATTAGCTTGTAGTTTCAATTTTTATTAATTCGTTGAGATATCCTGAAACAAACTTCCTGAACTCCAGTTGGCGTCCTTTCGGTATTGTTCTGTGTTAGGAAAGTGAATAATTTCGTATACTTTTAACAGCTGTTATATGTGATCGAGAGCATGAAGCAATTCAACATACCTGTCCAAGTGTGTCCTTCATTTTTGTAGCGATATTTTTGGTTTTGAATACTTTTTTCAGCACAAGTACGGCATAAATTAAACATCAGTTTTCCATGGCAATGAAGTGGTACCACAGGAGGATACAAGTTAGTGTGGGATTACATTTTGCATTTCATCAGACATTCGTATAGCAAATATGTTCTACGTCGATGAGTTCAGTCTACACTTCAGGATGACTGTAGGAAACTGAGCATATTTGCATACCCAAAGATACAAGGAGCACACGTCCATGTATTTGATTCTCGCTCCTTGTGATTTCTCCACGCTGTACGGCAGGAATTTTGTACTGGTTCGTCCTCCGAAACAAACTCGCGCATGGATTCAATGGTTCGATATCCACCCTCTCGTACTCTTCGGTAATGCGCCTAAATTCTGGATCGGTTTTGAAATGTGGATCAGAATCATGCTTCCCCTTTGCTGTCACTTGGTATTCTTGATTTTCTAAAATCATGCTTGGTTGATATGTTTCCTGGTACAACTCTTCTATGGTAAACTCTGAGAAAGGACATTTCAGGTCTCTTTGAGGAAACCAAGTAGGGCATCAAGAAGTTTTTCTAAATCCAAGCCATCCATAGAAAGACTTATACTGTTTGCATACCATCGGGGTCGTAGTAACGAACGTCAGGCAAATGCAGGAGTACAGGGTGATGATTAGTTCTGTGTTGAAGAAGTGTGAAAAATATCCTTTTGCCATTTCTGACATTCTACGTTTTAGGCATTCTACTCAAAGCCAGGGCGAAATAACTCTTGGACTGTTTAAACTGTACTTGTCCCACTTTCATGTAGATACGTTGAGCTCCATTCATGCTGATCGTTGGAAATTTATTCCTTACCTCGTTTGAATAACATTTTAAAAGAAAATACTTCAAATAGATATCACTGGTACTGCCTTTTTATCTTCGTGTTAGAAGAGCTTCCGAAGCATAAACACAAATATTATCAGACAGATCTCACATGATACAGCTGTTTTTTCACCTTTTCTATCCAAGCAAACATGTTTGGACAGAGTTACAAGCATGTGTAGCATGTGGTCTGTATATACCGCTGGTCCTATCCATCACCAAATGGTCCTACATTTCATGATACAAGACAAAATGCTGTCAATAACTCAATGGTAAATGTAGATAGTCATGAATATAAGCCCTTGGCAAGGTTATCTATGTAATGAAAAATGGAAAAGTAAAGAACACGAAATGAATCCGACGTAAGATCTTTTATTATTTTATACACTTTGATATAACATGGCCACTGTTTATTCACCAGGACAAAGCTGCTAACTGTCCCGCTGATCCAGATCCACACATACATCATCTAGAGGCTGGGCATCCAAATGTGACGTTGCCATTTATGAGCAGTTTAAATCGTGGAATGGGATTGAGGATCCTCATCCACTGACTTGTCATTAATGATAGCATTAGAATATGATGTTGCCATTTATGACCCATCTTAATCATATAATGGGACTGAGGATCCTCGTTCATTGACTTGTCATTAATAATAGCATTAGAATGTGATGTTGTCATTTATGACCAGTCTGAATCATATCATGGGAATGAGGATCTTCATCCATTGACTTGTTATTAATGTCAGCATCAGAACTTAGACTCAGCATCCAAAAATGAGGCTATGGTGTCCAAAGTACAAATGTCCATGACATTTGGTCTGCAGAAGAAATTAGTTCAAGCGGTGGATTGCTGGAACTGGATCAAATGTGTCCGCATCGTCTCTCTGCAGCTGAGCAGTTACAATTATTTTCATGGCCTTGGCATTGCATTTTTCCGTATTTTGTTTTCATTTGCCTCATTTGCTTCCTTTACCTCACACATGACACTACTGGCTGGTATTGACAGGATGAGATTTGTCAGACACCTCCACATGCTGACATTTTCATCAGACATCACATAGACACAGCAGAGTTACCCGAGTTGCAGTTGTCAATGTTACAAATAATATGTGCCAGATGCTTTCCTTGACATCTTACGCAGCAGACCTGATTCTCTAGATTCGCGAATGGTCATCAGAAACAATCTGACGTGGAACTTTTCACGTTTTCTGTTATCTCTTTTATTATCATAAAACAAACAATTTATAAAATAAATTCACTTGGTATACCTAAAATTCCAGCTGGTCAGATGGACTGGCTACTGATCTTATGCACCAGTCCACCGTGAAATATGTTGGCATCGGACCGGTGGCCTGGCAGTAATTTTGTACTCTGTGTACCAATACAGTTGGTATATGAAATTGTGATTCGCCCATTGCGTATAAATACGAATATAATCAAGGTTTCAATATGAATATAAATATGGTTTCAAGTGTAGATTTTGTTTCTGTACTCTCTAGATCAGTGATGAATTTCCACTAATTGATATTACATAAAAGAATGAGAAAAATAATAATATCTCTCTCTCTCTCTCTCTCTCTCTCTCTCTCTCTCTCTCTCTCTCACATGACACACTAAGTGATCTTAGGGAACCCTAGTCTTTATAATTCTATGTGCACACTTTCAGTGAAATTTTTCTCAAGTGTTACACTACACCAATGACTAATGAAAGTTACAATAGCCTGTGGTGACCAATAGGAGGAACAGTAAATTCCTTAATATGCACATACTGTAATCTGTTTTTGTTTTGTAGCCAGTAATAAGGTACGAAATTTTTTAATATCAAAATGTCTAAAGGTTTATGTCCCTATCTCTTTCGCTCTGATTTGTCTTGGTTATTCAGTCAGGATGCCAGACTTACCTCAGTTAAGGGTTATTGGTAATGCACAATTCAACACAGGGGGGTGGGAGTGGTACTCTGATTTTGAAGAAATGGATAATAATTATGATAATAGTGATGTCCCATTTCTTTCATTTAAGTATCATGCACCATTTAGCAGTGAGTCTGTGAAAGAATAACTTATATTAAAATAGTTTCATACCTTTTTGTCCACAGACTTTGATGCATTGTACAACAATATGGAGTATGAATGTAGTGAAAATGAAATGACACAGACACGTATCAATAATCCATGTAGTAGCAAGGAGACGTGGATTTTGAATAAAACATGGAGAAACTGAACATGGGCTGTTTTTATGCACATACGAAGGTCTGTATTGGCCATTAGCAGTATTTTATGATAAAGGCAATAACACAATTTTCCATGTATTTCGGTAATAATAATAATAATAATAATAATAATAATAATAATGCAAGTCCCAAACATTATGATGTTCCCCAAAATGAAGAGTCAGAACATTCATTGTCTCTGCACATAAGTCTTTTTGTACATACTGAACTGGTAAATCAGTTTTCTAAACTTTATTAATTACTGAATCTTGAGTTTTAATCTCTAACCACTTTCTTGGTATCCTAATAATGGGTTGAATGCAAAATGTACGAAATCTAAGACTTTGGTCTGGTAGTTTTTCCCTTTATGTAAGCCACCAGCCACATTTATCTGCCTCCTTGTATCCCGGTTTCCATAGCATCCTTGTCTTTACAAATGGCTACACTGTACAACGATAAAAATTTGTTTATCCAATGTTCGACTCTCGATACAAAACAATATAAATAACTAGTTATCACAAATATAGAAAAATGTTTCTAAATCACCACTAACATGTGCATAATTAACTATACAGATAATGTAAACTCTTTCCCTGTACGTGGCCTGTTGGACACACCGTAGAATTCAATGTAGAAAAGCGATGTGCACAAATACATTTCATATTCAGCGTCATCAATCATGTTGCATTATGCTTCGTATAACAGTCACAATTAGTAACGGTCATGACATTCACCAGAACTCTAGGAAGTACTATCTTGTAAAGTATGCAACTATTCACATATATTACCTGATCAGTTTGTAATTTTGTTAAAATTTGTATTTGTCTTAATTTGATTCACTCTCCTGTTTTGCGTGAAGTGTCTTCTGACACACTAGTGGAAATGCATTCTAGTCAAGTGACGGGGTTGACTGGAAGACGACCAATAGGGTAGCCCCCATTACCTGGCATCGTGATGTTTGCCACGTGCATTGAACGAAATAACCAATGTATACAAAAAATGTTACGCACGTTGCGTCATGATATGTCCTCATGCAACAAGATAATTCCAATGCAATAGCTCAATATTGTCCCAAAACCATGTTCTATTGCGCGTAAAATACAAACTTAAATAGCTCATATGAATGCATTTTCCCTGAAATAAGTTTGCTTCTGAACATGAAGATGACAGTTTATTAAGATATTAATCTATAACTTTAGGTGGCGCTCTACAGTTTCGTATTGTGCATAGGTAAGAATTTTAAAGAAAAAGAATTTCCCCGGGTTTCCTCACTGGTTATACTAGCTATTTAAAAAAGACCTTGTATATCTTAGGTATTGTTCAAAGAACCTTTAATTCCCTTTATTTTGGTGCATGATTGATGGGTGTAATATGGGTTATAGAGTATACAGCTTGGAAAAATTCATTTTCCCTATTTTAATAGCTGCTAAGGATAGTGTACTTTAGACAAATTCAGGCTGATTTTTGGAGCACAAGGGAGCAGTCATTTTAGTTAGCCGTGTGCTAAGATCATTTACAATTTCCAAAAGTATGATATCCAAAGAAATATCAGCCACATTACATGTACATGGCATAGAGGTATGCCAACATTCTCTCCACTGTGCATGTTTTATATACAAACAACTACACTTTACATACATCACTCTCAAAAGTACATAATAGCTGGTGAGCGCCCCCTTAAAACTCATTACTTACTATACGTGATTTTGACTATACAATACCCACCCACCAGTTAGGCCAATTTGTATCTCTCTCTCTCTCTCTCTCTCTCTCTCTCTCTCTCTCTCTCTCTCTCTCTCTCTCTCTCTCCTATCGTCCCAAGACACAGGTGAAAGTCGGTATAAAGGAGTGTAGCAGATTTTTGCCCCTAACATGCGACAATTTCTCTGAACCTATGATGGTAAAACTGGCAGACAAACCCATCAACAGAGACAGAAATACAGGAAGAAATAAATATTAATGTCAGCAGCGATGGTATGTAAAGCATAAATAATGACATATATTTCCCTTGAATTTAAAATGCAGCATCAAATGTATGGCTTTTAATATTTTCCTTGAATTTATAATGCATAAAACTAAAACATTCCAAAAATCAATCGAAAATCATAATGACGAATAACAAGTTCTGTAACCGTAGCTTACACTAAATGAAACGCACAAAGAAAAGCATATATAGCGGATATCAAATGGCTGATGATTTAATTGTGAATTTATGAAACGAGTTGAGCAAACGCTGAATACTATTCAACGAGTTTAATTAAACTAATGTTAAATCAATACCCATTTGAAATTCCTTTTATTTTAAT
>JAECUM010046724.1:0-38006 GCA_016617855.1 Megalonaias nervosa | reverse complement strand
TTGCACATTTACTAAGTTCTAAATGTTTTGCAGGCAGCAAACTAAAATAAGCCTTTACACGGGTAAACATTGCATCCTTATGAGCTTGAGATTTTTTTCAATCAGTCACTAATGACATTGCATTTGAAAGTTAGTTTCTGATTGGTTGATAGTAGAAACTTAATTTCATATTTTAAACTCAGAGTTGTATGATGTCTAGGTCTGAGTAGCCAAGGAACCTGGAAAATCAGTTCAAAATATCTGTAGTTGAGTCAACTCTGGTTGAGCCATCAAGATTCTACTCTGTATTTTTATTTTTTACAGTGAGATGGCTAAAGTACAGTTGAAGGCGAACATTGAAAGAAAGCAAAGGATTAAAAGCAGTATTAACAAAACATCTGTGCGTATCTATCTTTTAACTTACTACACAGTCCAGTCATGTAATTATGATATTGGTTATCAAAACTGAGTTACCACACTTGTGTATAGTGCACATTTAGCTCTGAACAACTCGAGACACAGTTCTGCCATCACATAATAAACAAGCAGAGCATGTCTCGGTTTGTACTACCTCTTATTTTAAGTGGACATTGTAGACACCGATCTGCCAATGAATAACATGATGGCAGATGGTTTAGGTTGTTTCGTACTTCTTTTTTTAAGTTAAAATTTTTCTTCTTGCCAGCAACTTCTATGCTGGAGGTGTTCAACTAATGGCCTGCAGACCAAATGCAGCCCACTGACACATTTTGTGTGGAATGGCTCCCATATCCTTACAGTATGCATGTGTATTTATTATAGACACAAAACTTTGGCAGTGCAGCCCACTTAGTTCCAATTAATGTACATGCTGTCCGATTTAATCATTTGAGTTGTGCATTGTTTCAAATAAAATATTGTAGATAATCTTTTTTGTTGTCACTAAATCTACCACATATAAAACTTATTTCATTCATAACCTTCTTAAGTCTGTTTGATCTACTAAATGATGTCACTTTATATATAATACTTAAAAGAGTGATATGCCTCCATTTTCTCAGCATAAATATATTTGTCTGATTTAGATATACTGGTGATAACAGTTTTTTGTGCTGTAGAAAATGAACCCATCATGTATCCATTATTTATTAACTGTAAAAGAAGCTGTCCTAAGTATTTCTAAAAATTTCTAAAATTTTTCTGTAAAACCAATTAGTCCAGGTGCCTTGGAATTTCAGACTTGTGACCACTTTTTAGAGCTTTATTATAGTATATTTCACCTTCTAACTGCTTAGATATATTATCATTTAATTTGTGTGGATATTTTCCTATTCTGTTTTCAATTGCAGTATCATCTGAGTCTTAATTTTTGCAACATATCTTCTCATAGAAAAAGCTTTTATTCATTTAGAATACCTTTAGTATTCTAATGACCGCGTTCATGTATTAGTTTTTTCATTGTTTTATCTATAAACTTTCTATTTTCTAAAACCAAATAAATATTTTGTGAGTTTTTCTCCTAGATCATAGCACCTACCTCCAGATCTTACCATCAACCTCCTCATTCTTTTTATCATTTTAATTTCCAAATGTCCTGTTGTGTCATTATTGTTGTAAGTCAAATTTTCATTTATTTCACTTAGTAAATTAATTTCTATAAAATGAAAAACTTAAAGTTGATGGACATTTTGCCTTAGTATCATATATACTAGCATATAAGACAAGTCCAACTGCAGACTTCACAGATCCAGATCTGCCATCACATAATGCAAATGCAGATCTGGGTCTGTGCAGTTTCTTTTGAGTAATCAATAGAACAACATAGACCTTGATCTGTAGTTGCATTATGTTACAGCAGAAATAGATCTTTGTTGTTTGTAGTTTGACTCAACTTATAAGTGAGTATATATGGTACATAGAAAACCTCATTAAGGACTATCTTCTTGTCATCCAAATTTAACAGTTTATTAAAAATGCAATTAGAACTTTTTTCAATCTGATGACACTAAGTTGATCAAAATAAAGGCCAAAGTGTTACATAATTTAGTAAGTTAAAAGCTGTATATATATAGTGGCATCATCCGTAATTTTTATAGTAGGATTCAACTTTAACAAGATGGCAGTTTGTTTAAAAATGGCCAGTTTTCAGTGTATTTGTGCTATAAAAAGGTACTTATTAGCACAAGTGGAAGAGCTTATGCAATGGTCCAGAGTTTGGTGTCTGGCATCTATCCATTGTCTTTAAACACTTGCTTGATATCACTACTTCTTCTAAGCTGCTTGGAGGAAAGTCATGAAACTTGGCACAGTTTTATCCTGAGAACTAGTTCATCCTAAATAAAAATGGGGACCATTGGACTTCAGATATGGCCACCAAGGCAGTCATCTTGAAAATTTTGTTATTGCTGACATGTGTTTTCAACAGAAACACTTCTCCTTACTTGGACCTTAATGAAAATGATGCTGATCCAACTTCCAGCAAGGATGCTAGTCTTGAAAATGTTATCACTACTCAACCTGAATCGATGGTCTTATCATCATGGAGTTTTAGTTAACAACCTTTTATATCTAGCCGAACCTAAATGAAAATGGTGCCAATTTGATGTCCAACATTGCCAGCATGGTGTCCATCTTGAAAATATAGTTATCACTTAATATCGTGAATAAATAGTCAATCTACATGAGGTTTTCACTAAAAGATATTTTATGATATGAAATTGGCCATAAAGGAAAGTGGTACAGATCTGATGTCCAGCAGGAGGTTGTCTTGAACATTTTGTTATTGCTACTGCTCTGAACTGATAGTAAAACTGACAGTTGGTTCTTGGAAGAAAAGACTTCTTAAGACATGTATATTGTCTTAATGAAAATGGTGCCAATCTAATTTCCAACATAACCACCATATAACATAATGGCTGACTTAAAAGTTTTATTTTAATGACATGGCATTTTTCTTTTAAAGTCTTCTTATGATATCTAGTTTGTCCTAAATGAAAATAGTGCCAGTGTTATATCCAACATGGCTGGTGTAATGGCCATTGCGAAAATCTTGTTATTCATTCTGACAGATGGTGGTATCAACACAGAGTTTTCTGTAAAGGATTTCTCATGAATCTGACCTTCAACATGGCCACCATGGTGATCATCTTGACAATCTTGGAACAGCTACTTCTTCAGAAGGGGTGATCATATTGGCATAGGTTTTTCACTAAAATGCTTCTTGCAATATATCTGTACTTGCTTTTATATTAAAATGAAGCTGAACTTACCCTTGAAAATGCTTTGATGACCATCTTGAAAACTGTTTTATTCATTCCTGTGAAGAGATGGTCATAATGACATGGGGTTTTACTTAAACACTATAACAACATTTAGCTAGTCATGACAGAAAATGATGCTGATCTGACCTCCAACATGGTAACCATACTGGTCATCTAAAAAAAATCTTATTATCACTGATTCTCTTGAAGGAAAGGTGGCATTGACAAGAAGATTTCAATAGAGTACTTTCAATATATATTTGGTCCTTACTGACAGTGATGCAGAGCTGACCATGAAAGAGTCAGTGAGTTGTAGAACCTGACCTACTTGACCCTGGGATCAAGTCAAAGGTCATAGCTTGCATTTTTTTCTTCACTGAGCTTATGAACATAGTGACTTGTACAGTTCCAAATGAACTCTGACAAGAATATGTCTTTATATGTATTTCAACATGCAATGTGATAGTCAGCATTCTGACATTGAACTCAAGGTTAAGGTCTTGTATAGACTTTGATCAAAGCCAGTTTGTGGATATATTTGAAGAATACCCTGAATGATGCCAGTTCAGAAACTTGGTTATATGATTTATTAAGGGGATTTAACTAAACGTGGCACATAGCATCTTAGATGGGCTAATTGATATCCATGATAACAGGTTCAGAATCTGAAACCATGATTTATCTCATGAACATATTAACTCAGAAACATAAGAAAATGTTTGTATTATCAAATTTTTGTATGTTGGAATTTCTAAAGGATATCTAAGATGGTTTCAGTTTTCTGCAGTTAAAATCAATACAAGGAAGAAACAAATATATTTCTTGTGAATTATGGCTAGTACTTTTTTACCAGTAGAACTCTTGTTACTAGAAAAGGATGATTTTACTGAACTGTGGAACCCTACCCCAAGATCTTCCACTGGTATATGTAATGAAATATGGAAGAATTCTTCTTCCTTAAATCAGTCATTATTGTCTCACAGGCGATAGAATGGTGATATATACTTTAACTTTTTTGGTGGTGCTGGCAGTGTTTTCAATTTTAAGATTCTGTATTACAGCTTTTGCAGGTAAAATAAGGGATAGGGATCATTTCATGGGTTGCAGGTCAGGTAAGGAGGAGGAATCATTTCATGGGTTGCAGGTCAGATAAGGGGCAGGGATCATTTCATGGGTTGCAGGTCAGATAAGGGAGAGGAATCATTTCATGGGTTGCAGGTCAGATAAGGGGGAGGGATCATTTCAAGGGTTGCAGGTCAGATAAGGAGGAGGAATCATTTCATGGGTTGCAGGTCAGATAAAGGGGAGGGATCATTTCATGGGTTGCAGGTCAGATGAAAAGGAATCATTTCATGGGTTGCAGGTCAGATAAGGGGGAGGGATCATTTCATGGGTTGCAGGTCAGATAAAGGGGAGGGATCATTTCATGGGTTGCAGGTCAGATGAAAAGGAATCTTTTCATGGGTTGCAGGTCAGATAAGGGGCAGGGATCATTTCATGGGTTGCAGGTCAGATCAGGAGGAGGAATCATTTCATGGGTTGCAGGTCAGATAAGGAGGAGGAATCATTTTATGGGTTGCAGGTCAGATAAAGGGGAGGGATCATTTCATGGGTTGCAGGTCAGATGAAAAGGAATCATTTCATGGGTTGCAGGTCAGATAAAGGGGAGGGATCATTTCATGGGTTGCAGGTCAGATAAGGAGGAGGAATGATTTCATGGGTTGCAGGTCAGATAAGGGGGAGGGATCATTTCATGGGTTGTAGGTCAGATGAGGAGGATTCATTTCATGGGTTGCAGGTCAGATAAAGGGGAGGGATCATTTCATGGGTTGCAGGTCAGATAAAGCGGAGGGATCATTTCATGGGTTGCAGGTCAGACAAGGGGGAGGAATCATTTCATGGGTTGCATATCAGATAAGGGGGAGGGATTATTTCATGGGTTGCACATCAGATAAGAGGGAGGGATCATCATTTCATGGGTTGCGGGTGAAACCACATTCTGCAGAACCCTCATTAAACATGTTGCATTGACTCATTTAGCTTTGCTTTTGTAATTTATTTATAAATGTTTCATATTATATATTAAGAGCTCACATGAATATTTATAAACTTAAGGATGCCCAACAGTAACAGTTCTTGTAAGTTTCTTGTTATCCAAATTACTTTTTGTGATGTTATCCCACACATTTTGGAAACATATTGGAGATACTGTGACACTCTCCATGATCTATCTATCAGTCTTTCTGTCCTTTACTTCACGACCTAAACCACTGGGTCAAATATTTCACAGAACATTGTAGTTATGTTACCTGTGTGGTAACCATCTGTGGCAAAGTGGAGGGAGACATACTTTGCTCCCTCCCATGGAGGAGGTCAAGGTTCAACATGCAGAAATTGAAAATACTGGTAATATGAAATTTTAAAATGTTTTTTTTTACCAAAACTCATATATACAAAGCAGCAAGATGCATCGTATAAGTAAGAGATTTTGCACTACAAGTCCTGGGTCACTGACTGTGGGTGGGGATGAGTTGGGTGTGTGTGTGTGTCAGTGAGTTAGGGAATATGCAGTATAAAGTGTGTGGATTTATACTGGTGAGGCATAGCAACCCTGACAGAATATACCAGATGTTTTGATTTATTAGGATAAAGGATGTACCACTTGTTCTGATTGGTCAGGGTAAAGGATGTGCCACATGTTCTGGTTTGTCAGAATGAAGGATGTACCACATGTTCTGATTTGTCATGGTAAATGATGTAATGTTCTGATTGGTCAGAGTAAAGGATGTACCACATGTTCTGATTGGTCAGGGTAAAGGATATACCACATATTTTGATTTATCATGGTAAAGGATGCACCACATGTTCTGTTTAGTCAGGGTAAAGGATGTACCACATGTTCTGATTTGTCATGGTAAAATATGTACCACATTTAGAAACTTTTTTTACATTCAGTCAAGTCTTCATTCTAGTAAGACAAATCATATGGTTGTCTTGATTTTCATCGTTCATTCAATCCATCTCAGAAATTCATAGATGCATGTAGTCATAGAATTCCACAAATCTACCTATTAGAAAGTAATGAGAATAACATCTAAGGTGTTATTATAATGACAGTGACTCGTAAGATGCTATATATTGTACATGATATCACAAGAAATATTTATATACATATATTTTATTAATCATTAAAGTTTTTTGTATGCAGCCACCATATTAACAGAAAGTATATTATTTTCTCATGTCATCTATCATGCCACATCTCATCACGTCATGTCCATTGCAGACTTTATATCTACTGAATAACTTTTTAAGTTTCTAATAGATCCAGTTTGATTTCCATCATTTTCCTACAGAATTTTACAGAATTACGGCTCCTATTTGACTTCGAACTTTGTCCCTTCGATTGAATCATATTTGCAGGGGCATCCATGCCATATGGACATATTTCTTGATTTTTATCAAGGAAACAAGTCATTCACCTTTTATAATTTAAATGTGATGTCAAATAGAAACTTCTGGTTGGTTATATGGCTATATTAGTATTGTAAACCTGTTGTTATTCAGGTACCAGTCTGGAAGGGAGGGGGAGGAGAGGGAGAAGACCTTAAAGAAGCGTTGACTGTCAAACAGGTGGAAAAGAAACCTAAAAACTTTGGAAGCAAAACAGCACCAGGTTAGTGGAAATAAATTTTGCTTTTGGGTCTTGTCCAGATTATACATGTACTTTGTTTTAGATTTATTGAAAAACATAATGAATAAAAGAATAAATTGAATTAAACCTCTTACAATTTTTACCATTATTCTTTTGTTTCGAAATTATTTTGAAAATTCAGAATTACATTGAAAAAGCAAAATATTCTTAGCTGATGGTGTGAAATGGTAACACAATACAAGTTAAAAATATCTATTTTTAATGGAAAATATACTTGAATCTTTGTGTAAAAATGGATGGAACTTGGTCATGTTGTATATACATAAAGTGTTTGTCATTGTGGTCATGTAGATGCAATATAGACTCATTTGCTCAAATTAAATATTAATTGTTGTTCTAAAATAGTTTAACCAAAGTCTATTCAGTCCTGATTGTTGAATGCTCTGCACCTTAAATGTTATCAAAAAACTTTCAGAAAAATTATTGATCACTTTGGACTTTTACAATGGTGGTCAGGAACACTAAACTGGGTCAAGTAAAGAGGATGTCAGGTCTGTTCTAACAAATAAGAGGTTAGAACAAATTTGTTTTCAACACTCGCTGATTTCATTGTGACACCACAGCATGTGACATTCAATTGGGTTTGTACTGGACCACACCTTTAAGTTGACCTTATCCAAAAATGTCCACGTAATTATGTATTTCTCTGGACATGTAAATAATGACCTTCCAAAGGAATATAGATGTATGAAGATCCAAATAAAGTGAATAATTGCCATCTAAAAGCATGTGTAATCAAATTCTAAAAAATGACACCCATTACTGAAATAATGGGTTCTGAATGCGTACATGACCTGTATGACTTTTACTATAGTAACTGTTTCTTCTAAAACATTTATATTCATAGTTGAAATAGTTGGATTCCATGATGCTGCTTGCAGTTTGAGGATTAAGAAAGCATGTATGCACAAATTAGTTTGACTTGAGGACAATGTTTACATGTAGATAATTAGTAAAACAAACTGTATACTTTACAAAGTAAACAAATAACGAATATATAACTAACTTTATGCATGTAGTACTGCATTTTTGGGAGTCCTGTTTGCTCATCCTTAGGATTTGCATGGTATTCAAGTAGGTGTCATATACTGAAACCTAGGATTTGATTTTCTGTCTTGATGATGTGATTATAGTGGACTGTAGAAGCAAACTGTGTGCATTTGATCAAAACTTAAAAGCATGTTATGCATAATCTGGTTCTGCAATGCAGTTCTTAATTGTTAGCTGTTACAAATCTGGTTCTGCAATGCAGTTCTTACCATATTTAACATATATGATGTGAAACCATATTTGTTGGAACACGATAAATTAATTTTAAAGTAATTTTTTTGTGCACTGTTTGGTTAGGGACACATCGTTTTCTTGAGTCGTAAGTTGTGGGACACCTTTTAAATCATTAAAAAATTACATGTCAGAAAATGCATTCCAACTTAAATTTTATTTTAAAAAATATAAAACTGTGTACATGAGATAAAACTCTTTGATCCACTGCAACATCATCTTGTCAACACAACCCTTCTCCTGCACATGTACAATCCATTCTTTTGGTGGATGAATATTTTGTTTAGCTTTCTCATGCAATGAAAAATTATCTTTAGAGGCAACACATCTCCTGAAGCTGAAACTGCAAGGACTAAAGACAGATTTTTTAAAAATCTGCACCAGTTGTGCTAGTTCTCACACTTCTAACCCCCATCGTATCATTAGTCCGTCCAGGAATGAGATCAAAGTATACTAGAATTTTATCCTTGTTAATGATCATATTGTTGGTGAAATCATCTTCTTCTCTTCTGGCCGTCACAAATTCATCAAATGATTTTATTTTCTCCAAATCTTCTGGGCAATGCTGGGTTTTTGATGTCTGTACACGAGCACTATATTGTGTCACTTTAAAAATTGTTTCACTGTCTCAATTTATTTTAAAAATTCTTGTGAATACTGGTGAAAAGGAATCAAAGTTAGCTTCCATATCTCAGCTAACTTTGTGTATTCCCCCCCCAATAAAAAATACAATTCAGCTTCTGAGGTCAGCTTGCTTTGTAATAAAATAACCTTTGTATTGATATACTTTTTAAAAAATCGGATTAAAAGTACCCAAAGTCAGCTTCCAAGATCAGCATGCTTTGTAACAAAAATAACCTTTGTCTTTGATGTCCTGTTGGTAAGTCAAAACAACGAGTTTACTGCTTGCTGCCAGTTGTGTCTATTCACCACCCAGGCTTATTTATAATTAATACATATGGGCATTGATGTTTGTGGGTAAATAGTATACACAGCAAATAACTTGCTTTAATAATATTTTCTGTAAACCATACTAGCGAAAAGATTGTCACTTCCACTCAACTTAAGTATTTTCAAATAATGATTTTTATTTGCGAGATACTGTCATATAGTTGACCTGATATAATTCAGTTTTGGTTATTTTGCACTGAACATCATGTCATGCGTGAATGGCAGTTGTCTTTAAGCAATCAGTTGATTCCCCTCTTGTTTGCAATTTTTGCTTGATTCAGTTTTCAGTCGGATAACATATTCAAACCTTTGAGTACAACCAATGCCTACACTACATATACAGAGTTTGTGGATATATTTCATTCTTTAATGTTCACGATGAAAACAAAAGGAATAAATGATAACAATACAAGGTTAGTTTCTTTCATTTTATTATCAAATAAGTGTTTTATTTTTCCATTTTGTTGCAACATGTAGTGGGGGTGGGGGACACAAAAATTCAACACAAATTTATTTTGCTTCTTAAGTCATGGGACATATGACCTAGATGACAAAAAGTTTCACCATAAGTTCTGGGAAAGGAAATTTTTTTTTTATTTTACTGTGTCCCAATATATATGGTAAATATGGTAATTGCTAGCTATTATGAATCTGGTTCTGCAATGCAGTGCTTAATTGCTAGCTAGTGCATTTGCAAGAAGTGTATGACACTGGATATTAAGTTCATAATCATTGTCATCTCATCATACCATAGCATTAAATAAATCATATTTACCAATTTTATACAATTTAGTTTTGTTCCATTGACTTAAGATAGGAGGTAATGAACAATATTTTCCTGTATTGGTTATTGTCAAGTGGTATATAACATCAATAAGGACATGTGTCATGACATGACATCATGAATAAAATTATAAATGAAGTTAGGTCAAAAATAAAAAGAACATATAAATTTGAATATTGCTATTTTGTATTTTCCTTGTAGTAATGTTCTGAGATCTGGCAACTGATGCTAATTATGAATTAGAGTATATAACAAACATATTATTGTATGTATACTGCTGTCTGACATCTTACATGGAGTTGTTGTTATGTCCATCTGACTCACAAGCTCATTGGCCACATTCCAAAATGACTTGTGTACTTTAGATACCTCATAGTTCACAAATAGTAACAAGTAATTATTAGTGTATTCACAAAACCGAGTACAACATACAACCAGATCTACAACTGTATAAATTTACACATGAGTACAACATACAGCCAGATCTACAACTGTATAAATTTACATCTAACTGAATATAACATACAGCCAGATCTACAACTGTATAAATTTACATCTAACTGAATATAACATACAGCCAGATCTACAACTGTATAAATTTACATCTAACTGAATATAACATACAGCCAGATCTACAACTGTATAAATTTGCATCTAACTGAATATAACATACAGCCAGATCTACAACTGTATAAATTTGCATCTAACTGAATATAACATACAGCCAGATCTACAACTGTATAAATTTACATCTAACTGAATATAACATACAGCCAGATCTACAACTGTATAAATTTACATCTAACTGAATATAACATACAGCCAGATCTACAACTGTATAAATTTACACCTAACTGAATATAACATACAGCCAGATCTGCTATTGTATAATGCATTTGCAGATCATGGCCTACACTGTTCTCTAAACAAGCATTTGAAGAATGAAAAGCATGGACCTCGAGTTACTTCTGTATTACACAATGGTTGATACAGGTCTATGTTATTTGCAGCTTGGTATGTTTGATACAAGAGCAAGTCAGAAGGATGGTTTGTTTTAGCTTTGTGCACAAGATAATGGCTGGCAGTCTGATTCCATGTCTGTTCTTTCACTAAGTCCTATTGCATGAAACAGGGAAATCAAATAGTTTCAGTTTAGATTGTAGTATATGTAAGAGTAAACTGAAGGGTCACCACTGACATAAAGGTAAGAAAACCAAATCTCAGTAATAATGTCTGTTCTTTATGATGTTACATTTGTAATGAATGGCCTATATTCTGAAAATGACTTAGGTCTTTAGGTGACTCTAAATGGCATTAATGATTATATCATTTTATCATATTATTTATTTTGGTCCATTAGATCTATCATTGTTTAGGTAAAAACTGTATACTAAAGTCTCAGTTGGGTCATTATTGCAGAATTTCAAATGCCACTTATGCCTAGGAATTGGTGATTGACAAGTGAGATACAGTGTGCTGTATCATGGAATCATCAGTCAGTTTGCATTTGATACATGATAATAAGTCAGGAACTGAGACTGGTCTTCTGCTTCTTTTTAACATAGTGGTATTGTTTGAAGAAGATGAGAACAGTGATCCAGTAGGAACAAGAGCAGCATTCAGTCCTTCGAGATCTCTTGGAAGTACCGGTCTCTCACAAATAACATTAACCCCTGATGATAGACCTATTGCCCCAATGAAGAACTTAATGGTTTATGATAGGGAACGTTCTACATTAGATTTTAAAGACGGTAAGCCTTGAGGAAATATCTGTACATAATCCAGAAAAGTTGAATCATGATTGATTCATTGCATTTGTTCCAATTTTACACTAGGATAAGTTAAAACTACCCAGTACAGTTTTGTTTGTTCTTAACTAGAAGGCTACCGTATACAGTTAAGTTTTATGAGAGGGAGAGTGTGTGTGTGTGTGTGTGTGTGTGTGTGTGTGTGTGTGTGTGTGTGTGTGTGTGTGTGTGTGTGTGTGTGTGTGTGTGTGTGTTATAAAAAATAATAATAATAATAATGACTTTATTTAAAGAGGGTAACACAATTAGCAAAGAGCTAATCTACCTTGAGGCCCTCATACAAATGAATTTATTTATTATAGCTGCATCACTGAAGCCACTGGATATATTGGGTTTGGATGAAGTAATTAGAGCAGGCATAGATGATCTCAACTGGAATACTATTCCAGAGCAAAGTTCCAGAGTATTGGAAACTTTTTTAAAATAATTCCTTATTTGGTTTGGGAATTTTATATTGTTTGGTAGACATGGATCGCAGATGGGGCTTATTGCCAGGTAGCCTATACTGGAATAGTGATTGTAAATATTCAGGAGCACTATCATTGGATATCCTGTACATTAATTTGACTTTTCTCAAACGAATTTGGTCTTTAATAGATAATATTTTTAACTTACCAGCTAAATTTTCCTTGCTTTCTTTCTGGATTGATATTAGCTCAAATGCACTTCTTTGAAGATGTGCCAGCTTTGCTATGTTTTTAAAGAGTAACCTGCATTAAGGTGAAAGTATATTATGCTGTGGGGGCCCCGAGTGGCCGAGTGGTCTAAAGCGCTGACCATTACGGATCACTGCCATCTCACCTCTGTCTGCGTGAGTTCAAGTCCAGGCTTGACTAATGTGGGTACGTGAGAAAGCCTGCCAGTAGCTTCTCGTGGGTTGGTGGTTCTTCCCGGGGTTTTCCAGGGTTCTTCCTCCACCAATACTGGCCGCCATGTATAGCCTATCTTGTGCTGAAAAATGGCGTTAAACCCTATAACAACAACAACAACAACAACATTATGCTGTGGTCATGCCTGTTCGTTATTAATTTGGTTTCCATAACTTAAGTTCAGCTCCACATGCCTTCACCAGACTTTGCATTTGAATTGTCTTATACAAAAAAGGCCTATTGATTTTGATTTTATGGTCAATATGGTCTTCAAAAGCAGATTGGTTTCTGTGCAATTACTTGGTTTTTGCTTCTAATCTCTTTACCAGATTATGCAAGCAGGTTGCCCTATATGTTACAAAAAGCATATTACTTTGGTGGGTATAGACTAAAGGATAATGCCAATTAGAACCTGGAACCAAAAATGCTTCTTGTGCAATATCTTGAACTCTGCTGAACACACCATCACCATACCTCATGATCTATGTGTGCATAAGTGTATGTATGTATGTATGTATGTATGTATGTATGTATGTATGCATGCATGCATGCATGCACACCAGTTTAAATTGTGAATTATTATTATTATTATTATTGGGTCAGATTTTTTTACTTCTTAATAATGCTAATAATACAATAATTTAAGGTAGTTTCCATGCTGGGGTATGTACAGAACATTGATGTTTGGTGTCAAAAGAAAATGGAAAAAAAGTAATGACTTACCAAAAGTTTAAGTTATGTTAAGTCTCATTATTAAATCTGAATTAAACCATACTTCAGTTTCAAGTTGAAATTCATTGTTTAATGAATGTTTACTTTGTATTTATTGCTAAATATCATGCTTTTGTATTGAAATTCTGCACTTGAAAGGGGAAGCTCAGAATATATTAACTTAAAGATCATTTGTCAGTTATGATTTAAGATGAAAGATCCTTTTGCAGTCCTCACATTCTTTGTAGTTTACATATTTCTGCACCTTTCCGTTAAGTCTTGTAACTTTAGCATAGAGGTTGCTTAATTGGGTCAACAAAATTGTCTTTACCTGATAAACAGCTTGCCCATACTATAAACATGATGGTGGGAATCAGTCAAGTTCTGAGTGACTTTTATCCATCCTAGAACCAGTGTGCTATATCTCATGAATCTTTACACTATGGAGAGCAAGTAAAATATCCGAGCCAGATTGTACAAGACTGTTGTTATGTATATTTAATTTGTATTTGTTAGTTTTTTCTCCATGCTTATATGTTAATGTATAATTGTATTTTGGACTTGACCTTGTCCAGAATCAAGTTCAGTATGTACCTGACCAGTAACTTTTATTTTGTAAACAAATAATGCATAGTTAATATGTCTCCGTTTGTGGGTTAAATATTAGGATCATTATCAATGGAAGTAATATGCTTATTTGGGTCTGGGTCTAGAACATTTGTATTCCCCGTGGATAAACCTGTTGTACCTGATGCTGCCATGTTCTTTATTATAATTTTATTAACAGATTTCATCTTGTTCACAGCTTAGAATCTTCTAGAAATGAACTTTTGACCCTCATCCTGGTTCTACTTTTTTGTCTTGGCTATTTATATAATCCTGTTTACTGATTCATGCATTTAACATCAAAAGCAGAATCAGTCTTATTGTTGTATTCAGTATTTCATTTGGGTGGAATTATTTATTCAAATTATTATTTCCTGGAAATACAAAGTGCTCATCTATACTATTCTTGGTTGGAACATTAATTTGGAATTATAACGGTTTCAGGCAAGTACATTTATGGATTTTATTATTGTGATACATCAAAAGACTCTTAGTACATCACCACACTGCAGGCTGTTGGCACATTACCACATTCAAGACTACAGGTATATGAACATATTCAAAATTGGAACTTGTTTGGAATACAACTGGAATTCAGTAGTAACTTTATACATTTGGACTTGTGATAAATCTTTTAGGACTATTTGGGATTAAGTTCACATTACTGTAAATTATTTTTATATTTTTACTTTGTATTCTAGGGAAATAAATTATTTGCTGAATTTTACAAAACTTGTTAGTTTTCGCTCTTTTCTGCTACTTAGTTTAAGACCATAGAGTCATAATACTATACCCTAATTTTTTAAGATACAGAAATGAAGGATTCCTTTGCACTTGGGGTAAGGAAGAATCCTATTAATTTTGGGCTAAAAGGTTAAAGATCAAGGTCACTCTGAAAAAAAAATGTTTTTCACACAATAATTTGAGTTCTTCATCATCTGCAGCTACCAAACTTTATGCTTATGGGTTTTACTTTATGTGTGAAAGAACCTTAATAATTCTGAAGTCAAAAGGTCAAAGGTCAAGGACACTATCACTGAATGAAGACGAAATGGTTTGCAGACAATAACATTAGCTCTGTATCCACATTCCTGAATCAAACTTTGTGGATATCTTGCATCTGGAATAAGGAAGAACCCTGTAGATTTTAGGTCAAAAATCAAAGGCATTCAGACTAAAAAAATGAAAAATGTTTTATACATAATAACTTCAGTTCTACATCATGGCTTGTAAGGAAGAAACCTATTGATTTTGGAGTCAGTGGGTCAACAGCCAAGGTTATTGTGACTGAAAAAAAATTAAAGATGGTTTCTGCACAGTGACATTAGTTCTACATAACAGACAAAACCAAACTTTCAGGATTGCTCTCACTTAGGATAAAAGAAGAAGCCTATCAATTTGGGGTTTCAAAGGTCAAGGTCACTGTGACTGAAACAAAATAATTGGTTTCTACAGAATTTTTTTTTTTGGTAATCTGCAGAGAGGACAGTTAAACATGGGGTGGGTGTATAATATGAAATGCATTCACTGAACTCTTGTTCTTTATTAAAAGTTAGGAATTCACTTCCTTGAATCCACCCATGACTGACATTTATTCACCCATTACCAAAATATGTTGCAGGAATTCCAGATATTCCAGAGGTAGCAGAGACATATTATTCCCAGTTCGAGGATGAGTTTTATGAGGAAGCAGATTCAGAGGGGACCTTGAAGGAACAAGAATTTGATGATAATTTGGATATTCAATTTGGATCCTCTGGTGAGATAACCCCAATAAATTATGATATTACAACAACCCACCAAAATGATGAGGAATTGTTTTACAATCAGCTTCAGTACCTTCTTGATAAAAAACCAGATGGAGGTAAATACCTTTTCTCTCAGTTATTTCAGCAGATAGCAAAATATAGGTACCACTTTGGAGAGGAAACCTCATAGTTTCTGTCATTGTTAACACGTCACGAGATTTTATTTTTGGACCATGCCAATATGAGCTGATGGGTTTATGTTTTATTAACATCTATCATAGCATGTGGACAAGACATCGGTTTTGGTTTCAACGTGATAACATTAGTTAAAATGTATGCTTTTAAAAATTGGTTGATGCATTCCTCTTGGTCATTTGATTTGGCATTCAGGGCCTTAAAACACAAGGTAATTGAATGTTTTAGACTTTGCCTTTGTATTTCATTTATCCATAGTAACTTAAGCTATTGTAGATTAATGTTAACAAAACTTACCATGTTTCTATCAGCCAAAAACAAAAGCATGTTGATTTATGTGTCAATAGTTTTTGAAGGTACTTTGACTAAGAAAAGACTTTGGTATTTCATTTAATTTTTATGCAAAAGGTTATGGAAAGATTTCAACCAAGGTTTTTGATATGTGATCACAGGTAGAATTCTGGTTAAAGTCACCTTGACAAAGAATAATGTCTAGGTTTGCACTTAGTTTTTGTGCAGTAACTTAAGTTCTTGTGGATTGATTTTAACAAAGTTTTTGTATACTGTATAGTGTGAATATTTAGTGGTTGAGAAATTTGAGTAGTTCTCATTGGAACAATAAATCTCATCAAAATGTATCATCTTATGCATAATAACTTCCCTAGATCTGCCAAAATGTAAGATATATCCAGTTGAAAATAATCACAATATTTTACAACGGTACCATGAAACTAATTGCTATCTAGCATGTATTTACTTAGACCAAAGAAGACCCATAATGTTTTAGGCGCAAAGAAAAAAATCAAAGTTACATTTAATTGACACCATATAGCCATTATTATGCTGAGGTGCCATTAAATGCTAATAGATAAATACACACACTTATGTTGGTGGGGTGTTTTGTGCCATTAATGTTGTTAAGTTTTTGACAGTCAAAAACATGGAGGGATAAATAATTGTGTGCTTCACATGAGAGACATAGTCAGTTGCACAATTTGTGTCTTCAGTTACAGACTGTAAGCTTTTGACATAATCAGTATTGGTTAAAGAGATCAGTTGTAGGATAAATATTTGATCTGATATATTTGATTGTTACGATCTTTAAAACCTTGTAAAAAAAGGTAATTACTGTCAGTTTGTTTGCATTGTTATCATTTTTCATGGGTTTTGAAAAACATGACATTTTTGTTGGTACTTAAGTTGATGGATTGAGGAATTGGGCCTATTATTACTAAAGATGTATTATTGTTTTGTCAAGTCATTAAATTCATGGATTGAGGAATGAGTCCTATTGTTACTAAAGAAGGATTATTGTTTGTTGAGTCATTAAATTCATGGACTGAGGAATCAATCCTATTGTTACTTAAGAAACATTATTGTTTTGTTGAGTTATTAAATTCATGGTTTGAGGAATCAGTCTTGTTGTTACTAAAGAACAATTATTGTTTATGGAGTCATTAAATTCATGGATTGAGAAATCAATCCTATTGCTACTAAAGAAGGATTATTGTTTGCTGAGTCATTAAATTCATGGATTGAGGGTCGATCCTATTGTTACAAAAGAAAGATTATTGTTTGTTCAGTCATTAAATTAATGGTTTGCAGGAATCGCAAAATCCATGAAAATTTGTATCCCACAAAGAATAGTAAATTGACTATATTCAATCTCTAAGTCAACTTAATTGTATCAAAATGCAAGAGAGAGATTATATCTGGATAATGACTTTTTTGTAGCAGCAGGATAGTAGATGTTAATAAAAACAGGATATGACATTTTTTACATCATTAATGGCATTACTGTCTAGATCAGGCATCGGTAACCTTTTAGAATTGCTGTGCCAGGTCCAATCAATTGCAGATTAATGCATGCCAAATCATATTCATCCTTTAACTGTTGTTTTTAGTACATACAATACAAACTACAGTTTGTACTATGTGTATTTCCAAAGAGTCTGGCCTGCCAACATTGGCATGCATGCTATAGGCTGCTAACACTTGCTTTAGGATATTGGAATTGTACATAGATTGCTTGCAGCTATTCATAGGTCTGATAGCACAAATGGATTCTGCAAAAATGTTAATGTTTATTAACAAAGCTTGAACTGAAATACCGTATTTACCGATATATTGGGACATGATAAAATAATTAATTTTTTTCCTGTCCCAGAACTTATGGTGAAGCCTTTTTTCACCTAGGTCATATGTCCCAAGACTTAAGAAATGAAATAAATTTGTACTGCATTTGTGCTCCCCCCGCCTGCACATTGCAATAAAACAGATAAAACGCTTATTGATAATAAAAAGAAAGATACTAACCTTGTATTGTTATCATTTATTCCTTTTTTTCAACATGAACATTAAAGAATAAAATATATCTGTGAAATCCATATATGTAGCGTAGGCTTCCATACTGTAGCGTGTATTGCTTATGTCCGATAACACATGCCACTTTGTTCATTGAAACGAACATTGACAAACAAATTGTGCTCAATGGTTTGAATATGTTTTTCGACTGAAAACTGGATCCAATAAAATCGCAAACAAGAGGGAAATAATCAACTGATATCTTGAAGACAACTGTAATTCATGCACGACACGGTGTTAGGTGCAGGCCTGGCCCTAGGGCAAGGTGAACGAGGCAACCACCTTGGGCCCCGTGCTTCTCTGCAGTGCAGTTTTTTTTATTGGGGCCCCGTGCTCATTGCTTGCTGTCTTAGGCCCCGCATGCTGCCTTGGGCCCTGCACATCCTAGGGCAGGGCCTGGTTAGGTGCAAATTAATCAAGATTGAATTATATCCAGGTCTACACTATGACAGTATCTCGCAAAAAGAATCATTATTTGAAAACACATTCACTTGAGTGTAAGTGACAATCTTTTCGCCAGCATGGGTTATAAAAGTATCATTACTGTTTACCTGCAGTCATCAATGCTCCTTTGTATTAATTATAACTACAGATGCCAAGCAGATAGAAGCACGGGTGGTGAATAAACACAACTGGCAGCAAGCAATAAACTCCTTCTTTGAACTTACCGACAGGACATCAGAGACAAAGTTTATTTTTATTACAAAGCAAGCTGACCTCATAAACCGACTCTGGTTTCTTTTTTTTTAAAGGATATCAATATAAAGGTTATTTATTGCAAAGCAAGCCAACATCAGATGCCCACTATGGATTCTTTTAACTGGGCAGATTTTTTTTAAATATACAAAGACGGTCGAGATATGGAAATGAACTTTGGATCCTTTTCACCTGAATTCATGGGAATTTTGAAAATAAAATCGTGTGATGAATTCATGCAGGCCAGAAGAGAAGCAGATGATTTCGCAAACGAGAGGGAAATAATCAACTGATATATTGAAGACAACTGCCATTCACGCATGACACGGTGTTAGGTGCAAAATAACCAAGATTGAATTATATCCAGGTCTACTCTATGATAGTATCTCGCAAATAAAAATCATTATTTGAAAACACATTCACTTGAATGCAAGTGACGATCTTTTCGCCAGAATGGATTAAAAAAGTATCATTACTATTTACCCACCGACATCAGTGCTCCTTTGTATTAATTATAACTATACATGCCAAACAGATGGAAGCCCAGTGAATAAATACAACTGGCAGTGAGCAGTAAACTCCTTCTTTGAACTTACCGACAGGACATCAAAGACAAAGGTTATTTTTGTTGCAAAGCAAGCCGACCTCGGAAGATGAGTATGGATTCTTTTAAGTGTGCCGATTTTTTTTTTGTGATATACAAAGACGACCGAGTCATGGAAGCTAACTTTGGTTCCTTTTCACTAGTATTCATGGGAATTTTGAAAATAAATTGAAACAATGGAACAATTTGTAAAGTGACACAATATAGTACTTCGTGCACAGACATTTTTGATGACCCAGCATCACCCAGAAGATTTGGAGAAATAAAATCATGTGATCAATTTGTGAAGGTCAGAAGAGAAGCAGATGATTTTGCAGACAATCTGATCATTAACGTGGATGAAATTCTAGTGAACTTTGATCGCATTCCTGGATGGACTGACAATAAGATGGGGGTCAAAAGTGTGAGAATTAGACTGGTGCAGATTTGAAAAAATCTAACTTTAGTCCTTGCAGTTTCTGCTTCAGGTGAAATGTTGCCTCTGACAATTTTTCATGGTATGAGAAAGCTAAAAAAAATATTCATGCACCAAAAGAATGGATCATATGTGTGCAGGAGAAGGGTTGTGTTGATGAGATGCTGCTGCAGTGGATTAACGAGTTTTATAAGTACAATTTTATATTTTTTAAAATAAAATTTAAGTTGGAGTGCATTTTCTGATATGTAATTTTCGAATGATTTAAAAGGTGTCCCACAACTTGTAACTCGAAAAAAAAAAAAGATGTGTCCCAGAACATACAGTGTACACAAAAATTACTTTTAAAATTAATTTATAGTGTCCAACAAATACAGTGACCTAACATATACGGTAAATATGGTAGGGTGATCAGCTGGCAGAAATTTTTAATGATGCAATATACATCTATTTTAGTGCATGTGCATACAGCACTCAGGCCAGTTAAGCTACTTGAATCCATGACTAATTCATAATGCAACTGTGTAGTTCATGACTGAGATATTCTGTTTGCATTTTGTATCTGGTCTATGTTCCCTATTGCTAACAACTTAGACTCATTCATGTTATTATATAGTATACCATCAGATCTGTGTCATAACATTTCCCTGCTGTTAACATCTTATTCTCATTCATGTTTTTATATAGTATACTATCAGGTCTGTGTCATAACATTTCCCAGAATATGAATGAAGAATGTTAATATCTTCAGGTTATGCATTTTTCCCTAGTGTTTTGACAAATATTTTTTAAAAGTAATTTTATTCCTGCATGATCAGTCACCAAATTTACAAAATGAGAGCTTTCTTGAAGACTATGCTGTAGGGGCATGTTTAATTGTGATGCTTAAAATACTCTCTGACCAAAATGAAATGTGTCAGTCTAAATAGAATGGGCTGTATTATGTACGAATTTGCACTTATAATAATTCATACTGACATTTCAGTTATCGATATTAACATCTATGCCCCACTTTCACAGCAGGAGAGACTGTTTTTATTTATTGCCACAATTCTTTGTGACATAAAGATCTTATAAATAAGTAGAGGATATTTTCTTTTCCTCTTTTAATAGTGGATATATTTCATCGTGTGGTACCAAAAACATGATATTTTAACAAGTGGCAAAACCACTTATTAAAATATATAGTTTTTGGTACCACATGATGAAATATATCTGGTATTAATGTAGGAAGAGGAAATGTTCTTTTTATTATATACCAAACTTGCTCCAGAATCAAAGCTTAGAAGATTAAACTCACTCTTCTGCACATCACTTCCCACATCCTTTCGTAAATTCACCTCTTTCATAACCTGACCATATAAATATGTGTGACTCAAGAAAGCAGTAGGATTGGGTTGCAATAATATGTCAAAGTAAATTACATTTTTGCCATTTTTCAAACTATTTGACCTTATCAGAAAGCAATGCAACTCCTATTCAGCAATGCATCGCAACAGGTTTTTGTATTTTGTTGTCAGGGAAGAAAGGGGAAATAACTTTAGCGAGACACAAATGGTGTCTGGTCTATTTCATTATCAAAGATCAATCTCCATATCTGAAATGTTAGGCGGTTTTTATTTATTTGTTTTAGCTCACAGGGTACTCTTTTTTTGTGGTTGCAGCTATAACTTTTGTAGGCACACACAATCAAGCATCGCATGGCAAGATGGGAAATGTTATATTTTCACATGTGAAAATATAAGGATACATTTTTCACATGTGAAAATATAGGAATGAAAAAAATATGAACATTACTTTGCCAATAAGTCTCTATATTTCAAACTTAAGTATATAGTGAAGTTTTAATGTTTTGCCTTTACAATTTAAAATTATACTTTTGAATTTTCTTCAGAGAAAGGTCAGTAAAAATGTGTATGTAGTTGGTATGAACAGTTAAGAAAAAAATTCTGCAATAGGAACTATTTCACATTTGGTTTTTAAATTTTTTTAAAACTCTAGATGATACTATAACATTGAAGGATGATGAGGAGGCTGGAGCATATGGACCAGTTGCCAGGGAAACCAAAATAAAAAACTTGAGAATGTATCCTTCGGAAATATTAGAAGTAAAATATGTATGGTTTTGTACATAAGTTAATGTGAGTGAATTTATTTTTGAGCGTATCATATTTTTTGATTTTGTCCTACTATAAACACATAGTGCTATCCTTGTTGAATTGACGTCCATATCTTGGTTACATTTTTGTTTTAGTTCAGTTTTTTAGGTACTATTGTGGAGCACTTTTGTTCTATGAACATGGTACTCTTCTGGAGCACTTTTGTTATATAAACATGGTACTGTTGTGGTGCATTTTTGTTATATGAACATGGTACTGTTGTGGAGCACATTTGTTATATGAACATGGTACTGTTGTGGAGCACTTATTTTCTATGAACATGGTACTGTTGTGGAGCACTTTTGTTCTATGAACATGGTACTGTTGTGGAGCACTCTTGTTATGTGAACATGGTACTGTTGTGGAGCACTCTTGTTATGTGAACATGGTACTGTTGTGGAGCATTTTTGTTCCATAAACACAGTACTGTTGTGGAGCATTTTGTTCCATGAACACAGTACTGTTGTGGAGAATTTTTTCCGATGAACATGGTACTGTTGTGGAGCATTTGTCTTCTGTGAACATGGTACTTTTGTGGAGCATGTTTGTTATATGAACATGGTACTGTTGTGGAGCATTTTTGTTCCATGAACACAGTACTGTTATGTGAACATGGTACTGTTGAGGAGCATTTATGTTCCATGAACACAGTTCTGTTGTGGATCATTATTTTCCTATGAACATGGTACTGTTGTGGAGCATTTGTCTCCTATGAACATGGTACTGTTGTGGAACATTTTTGTTCCATGAACACAGCACTGTTGTGGAGCATTTGTTCCATGAACACAGTACTGTTGTGGAGAATTTTTTTCCTATGTACATGGTACTGTTGTGGAGCATCTGTCTTCTATGAACATGGTACTGTTGTGGAGCATGTTTGTTATATGAACATGGTACTGTTGTGGAGCATTTTTGTTCCATGAACACAGTACTGTTATGTGAACATGGTACTGTTGTGGAGCATTTTTGTTCCATGAACACAGTACTGTTGTGGAGCATTTTTTCCTATGAACATTGTACTGTTGTGGAGCATATGGTTCCATGAACACAACGCTGTTGTGGAGCATTTTTCTTCTATGAACATGGTTGTGTTGTGGAGCATTTTGGGTTCCATAAAAATAGTACTATTGTGGAGCATTTTTGCTCCATGAAAACATTCTGGTTTTTGGTACTAAAATTTTATTGGTGTGCCTTGGACAAAATGGCATTTATAACAAGAATGATACTTGAGTATTACAAGTTAATTAACAATATTGATGAAGCTGCATGGCCTCATGATAGGCACTATTGACTCTCATAGGTTTGAGTCACATCCTTGCCATCACTGTTTTGCCCTTAAGCATGGTACATAGCCTCACTTGCTCTTTAGAACACAAAAACAATGCTAATCTCTTAAGTTATAAGCCATAATAAGGCTGAAGAGACTTTAACTTTTATGAATTAATTGTGAAGAAAATATTTATTTTATTTTCAGTATGCTGTAGTATCACCAATTTTTGTGGTTTTTGTTGTTGCCCTGATTCATGAATTTAAAGACCCAATGAAAAAATAGCCACAAATGTGTTTCATTCCAGAGATCAACAAATCCATCTGATAAACTAACATCATTTCTGTAATCAAGTAATATAATAATAGCTTTTTACATTTGTTTGGTTTATATTACCCCTTTAAAAACAATTATAGTTATTTTATATTGTTTCAATGCATATATCTCTATGGTATCTGGTAATTGCAACTCACTGTCTTAGATCAATATGTTGTAACATAAGTATGGATAGAGAGAAATGAGAAAAAGCATGAGGTAGTATTACTGAAAATGAAAGAAAGAAAAATTGGTGATGCTTATGTATAAAATTAGATGTATTACTTATTCCAATTGATTCTTCAGTCAGTTTAAAATGTTGTTGAAAACTTTAAATACTTGTGAAAGCATCTCTTATTTTATCTATGCATGGTCAATCCCAATAAACAGCATGACTGTAAAATACCAGAACTACTGCTTGAAGCTCAATTACTAATAAAACATTAGGTACATACACTAATTACTAATAAAACATTAGGTACATACACTAATTACTTCAGAGGATTGAAGTTCACACCTCACTGATTTTTAGGACAAAACCACTGAATCAACATTGTGTCAATCAAGGCTGCTGGTACATACAGATATTTAT
Source organism: Megalonaias nervosa (assembly GCA_016617855.1). Lineage (NCBI taxonomy): Eukaryota > Metazoa > Mollusca > Bivalvia > Unionida > Unionidae > Megalonaias > Megalonaias nervosa. The sequence goes on along the minus strand of JAECUM010046724.1, from coordinate 13,708 downwards.
CAGGTAAATAATCTTGTCATTCTTGAATTTAAAAATTCCAGCATTCACAGAGCCACAGCTAATTAGGTCCAATCTTTCACACATTTTCACATGAGCCCTATTTATCCGTTCAGCATGAATCTGCTTGATTGATGAGGTTTTAAGTAATTTCTAGTGGTTGAATTTGGTTCAAACACGAGGCAGACTCAAACAAAGGATTGATTCCATTGTTGTTCCATTACACTTCGATAGGCTCTGAACACATCAATATGCTGACACTGCATGTTAACTGGATTGAGTATGAGGCAGCCAGTCATATATTTGGTTCACATGTGCAATGATGACTTTCTCCAAACTGATGGGGATCAAAGTTGAATTTTAGCACTCTTAAACCACTGTATTAATACCATGGTCATCAAAAAGTAATTGATGGTGCAACTTTATGGGCAGTGTATTAAGGAAGAAACAATACAAATCTACTTTAATAAACAATTAGCTTCATGTTGTTGGCTGCATTGCCTCCCTTTGGTGTTGAGTGGTAGTGATTCATCTTGATGGGGGTTAGATTTGTGCTTATACAGGTGGTAGTATTATTTTAACCACTGTTTGTTGTCAGCATGGGTTTATTCTTTTGTATTCTGTATTTTGGCATTTGTAGAGGTTATTCCTTAAATTACATACCAGCAAATATGCAAACTTTGACAGACAAAACCATGAGTTGAAATACCCATGAAAATTCTCTCTTTGACAAAACCATGAAAATTGAGACCCACAAAAATAAATGATAGTTCAGTAGTTTATTTTGTGGAAGGGATAAGATTCTAATGTTTGTATTTTCACATTAGATAAAGGATTGATGGAAAAAAGTTTTACATTACTGTAAATTTGCAATTTGTGAATTTCTTGGATTTGGTGGTTGATTAAAAATCCACAGATTTAAAGTACCAACAAACAGTGATCCCTCAATGGAAACCACAGATATAAAGTACCAATGAACAATGATCCCTCTTTGGAAACCATAGATTTCAAGTACCAATGTACAGTCATCCCTCTATGGAAACCACATATTTCAGGTACCAATGTACAGTGATCCCTCTATGGAAACTATAGATTTAAAGTACCAGTGAACAGTGATCCCTCTATGGAACCAGCAGATTTAAAATATCAATGAACAGTGATCCCTCTATGGAACCAACAGGTTTAAAATACCAATGAACAGTGATCCCATTATAAACACAAAAGGTCTCTTCCCCAATCCATTATTTAAGCATTTTTAAAAAATGTAATTTATTACAGAACCATGAAAATTAATGACAACAAAGAAAAAAATATGAATTCACAGTAATATGACCCAGTGTGAAGTTATTCATCTTAGTTATGAATAATTCACAGTGATATGACTTAGTCTGAAGTCAGTCAGCTTAGTGATAAATAATTCATACTAAAATGTCCCACTCTGAAGTTCATCATCTTAGTGATAAATAATTCATACTAAAATGTCCCAGTCTGAAGTTCATCATCTTAGTGATGAAAATTCATACTTAAATGACCCAGTCTGAAGTTCATCATCTTAGTGATGAATAATTCACAGTAATATGAGTTAATCTGGAGTTAATCATCTTAATGATGAATAATATACAGTAATATGACTTAGATATTAATAGTCTCAGTGATGAATAATTCATGGTAATATGATCTACTTTGAAAGTTAATCATCTTCAAGATTAATAATTCACATTAATATAACTTAGTCTGAAGTTAATCATGTTAGTGATGAATGATTCACAGTAATATGACTTAGTCAGAAGTTAATGATCTTAGTGATGAATGGTAAAATGATCCAGTGTGAAGTCAGTCATCTTGGTGATGAACAGTCATATTTTGTAAATTTTTGTCCTATTTTGTTGAAAGGTTCTTTTTTACATTTTTCTAGATAATGTCTCTAATTGTTATGAAAAGAATAAAGCAAATTGAATTGAGGATGAGTATTTGAATAAAATTGGTCAGATAATCAGTATATTGATAATCTAAATCAAAATTTATTAATAGGCATTTTGATTTATAATTGCAGATAATGCCAGATGATAAAGAAATGCTGAATTATACAGTAGCTCACTGTCTTTATTCTTTTTCTTTGGTTCATGTCAATATACAAAAACACATGGGGTAAAAATGTATATTTAATTTGTTAATCATGGAAAACTTTGATTATATAACATTAACACCTATTGTCATAGGATTGCAAATACCATTACTATGCAGGCATTTGAAGGAGATCCCACTGCTTCATATTTTTTCTACAACAGAGTAAATGTTAAACATGTTTACACATCAGATGATATGTAATGGAATCCAGCACACACTAGACACACTTCTTCAGAGTATTTTACATGAATATCCCATATATGGGAATGTCTTGTAAGGTAGGTGTCATTTTTGCCAGACATGTCTGTTAAGTCAGTGGTTTTGACCAGCATATAGTCAAGCAAGTGGACATCAGTCATAAGAATTCTAAAATATCATTACATGTATTTATATCAACTTCTTTATCCATTATACTACCAAATAAACACATTAAGGCAAAATTAAGTGGTCACTAGGTCCAGTTTAGAGATTGTTTTTTATGTGTCCTCCTCCCTCCCAATGAATAAAAATGTTGCCAACTAAGATTAATTCAGTGGTGGCTGGATCGTTTTTGGTCAGACCATCGTTAGATGTGTCATCAACAAAGGGTATTTGGTCATTATGTTTTCACATTTGTTTAAACACTCTGTAGCTTTAAAACACAAGACCAGGTTTGATAGTTTATCTCTTGGACTTATCAATAGCCCTATAAAACTGAAGGATTACCCTAGGGTCTGTACTACAGACAATACACCAGTCCCTCACACTGCATGGTTTGTGTCGCAGAGTGTTGGTCCATGATAATTTTAGAACTTTTTAAATTATTCAAGGACTGTGAAGGGTGCTTAATGAATTCTTCAATCTTATAAAAGATTTGTTGCATACAAGTCTTTTGTATAGAAATTTTTTTATACATCACTCGATATACATGAATGTAATTGACATAACAGTGACACTAAATTCATTATTTACAAATATACTTTGAAAGTGAAATGTATCTTCCTTAAGGGCATCAATGATGTTGATACAAAGGTACTTGAGTGAATATAGAATGAACATAACTAATATTCTGTTGAATTTACAAATTTATTCGTCTACATGAACCAGCAGACAGACATACACATACAATAATCTTCAGGAACCTGACAGACATTGGTATTTGTTCATATATTTTGAATATTTTGTATTACTTTAATTCCTTAACTCATTGTCAGTGAATGTGAGAAAATGTTAGGCAAGGCAGCATTTGAAAAGGCCTACATTTATCTTAAAAGAGCTCGTTCTGACCGTCCTAGTGAAGTAACAGAAGAGGATATCATTCAAGGACTTAGAGAATTTGTGAAAAACCCTAGTGACTGTTTCCTTGTAGACCAGCTGTTATTTCTAGAAGAACAGCATTGCTCTTAAAATAGTCTTCATTGATAACTTAATATTTTTTAATCATTCATTCTTGGTTTCCTCATAGAATTTTAGATATATGGGGAAATGAATTTGCATTTGACTTAAAGTCACAAGCACCAGTGCCTGTAAAAAGCTCTACTTACTCTGTAGCTTTTATGTGACTAGAAGTTGCATTAAATCAAGGAAGTTAGCTTATGGTATGGTCCTCTGCCTGCCATGCATTGTCTGTTGTCCATTCGCAATTGTTGCTCACTTCTTTTCAAACACCATTTGACCAGCTTGCACATGATTTTACATGAAGCATTTGGGTATCAATGTTTTTCAGATTTGTTTAAATGGTGCCAATACACATCCAAAATGACCGTTGTTACTACAATTAAAAAACCTTTAAGCAATTTCTTTTCTAAAAGTTGTAAATGGAATTTGTACACACAACAAAATTTAACGAAACTTGAGAGCAAGCATCCTGGCGTTAAGACCTTTCAGATTTGTTCAGATGGTACTAATCTGCCATCAGATATGACTGCCATTACTAATGATTGAAAAACATTGAAATGATTCCTTTAAACAAAACTCCATGGAATTTGACAGAAAGCATCCTTGTATGTGACAATGTTTTAGTTAATGGTTGATGGAGATTTACATTCATTTGGAGTTTATTGTTCATGACCTATTTGAAAAAAAATTTATATTGAATAAAAGGTTTTGAATCTAATAGCCTCATTATTTTGCAGGAATTTTTTAATTTAGGGAAAAATAGTTATATATATTAATTAATAATTAAAATACCTAAATAATATTGTTTTGGTCTTTACACAACAATAAAAATATCACAACATAGCATCTGTTGTAGCCTGCTAATGTTCTTATGACTGTGATGAACAATGCTTTCTATTTCAAGTTTTGTCCTGTTTATTTTATTTTATTTTATTTCATTATCGACTACAGTATTGATAGTTTAGTATGGAAATAATTGACTTCATAATGTAGTATTCCCAGATTTTTAATTATTTGATTTTTATTGTCTTTGATGGTGATCTGAAGTATCCTTAATAATTTCCCAGTTCCTTGGTTTGCATCCTACTTTCCTGGTTTGCTTACATGCTGTTATTTTAATGGCAGCAGTAGTGTATTGTGCTAGATAAGTTGTTCAGTAACACCATTTCATTGTTTACATTTACCTTGATGGGGGCAAGAATGAAACCTAAAATCTTTCCAAAATCAGAATATGCCTTTGAATGGGACAACTGCAGAGATATCTGAGAACATACACTACCCCCATCCTCCAGTGTCAGTTTCTTTTGTTGCAGATGTATTGTTTGGATTTGTGCTTTTCTACAACACGAACAAGGAATTTAAATAGTTTAAAATCAATGTTTTTTTATGTGACATGCCATGACTTGGCAGGTATACATACTTTCATGAAGGGCTTTCAGATTTGTACAGTTGATGCCAATCTGTCTTTAAATAAAGCCACCATTACTAAAGATATAAAACCCTTTAAATGTCTTTTTCACAAAGTTTTCAAGATAATTTGAAAGAAGTTTATTGAAAACTCCTTGGCATAAGGGACATTTAAGGTTTTACCAATGATTTTTTTTTCTGTTTTCAAATATGGCTGTCATTACAGAAATTAGGCAAAATTTTAAAGAACTTTATCTCAGAAAGATGCTCACCAGAATTTGACCAATTTTAACATGAAGTATCCTGTCATTAAAGCCTTTCAATATTGGACAAATGATTCAGATGTGCCATTCTGATTGGACAAATGATTTTGATGTGCCATTCTGATTGGATAAAATGATTCTGATGTGCCATTCTGATTGGATAAAATGATTCTGATTTGCCATTCTGATTGGACAACTGATTTTGATGTGCTGTTTGAAGTTGATTATATATTTTTTAAAATTATGATCTTCAATTTTTGAGTTGCCATCCATGATTCTAGCAAAAAGTTGTATGATGACCACTTATTTAGTTATTGAAATTGTTTAAACTTCATATTTTAAATACGAACAGAACTAGATTATAAGTCTATGGTTACAACTTTAATAATTTGTCAAACCTGGTGGACAAATATGTACAAGGGCCTATAATAACATTTAACACTATATTTTCTTATATCTGTCTCTCTCTATCACTGTAGTTTCTTTTATCTGTCTCTCTCCCAACCTACCCACACACCTTGCTGGTTTTGAAATTTGCATGTGAATAACTGGGTGCATTTGAACCCAGATTAAACATTTAAGAGGATTGCATGGTGTAAATACAGCTGTGGAAATACAGTAGGAGTCAACCAGGTTGTTACTTGACCTAGATGGCTACCAAGGGTTTCCTGTATTTTATCATCGGGTTATATCACAAATGGAAGGGCTCAGAATAGATATACATGGTACATCTGGCCACACATACAAGGGCATTTGAATTGATTAACGTTTCAGCTACAATGCAAATGCTGAAGTCAAAATGTTAAGACATCTCTGGCTTTTAACTATTTCAAGGTGGATTGTCACAACAATCAGGAGCTCAATAATATACCCTAATGGAATCTAATTGGTCTTCACAAATGAAATAATGATTTATTTGTAAAAAATGTATAATAATTAACTCGAGCATATCAAAGAAACTCCAGTATAATAACAGTCTTGGTGTTTGGACCTCACATTAGTAACCTTGTTGGAGCTTAGACCCCTCTATTGTAAGATAAACTCTGGAACAGATGCAACAAGATTTGGCATTTATGTTTTAGTGTTGCTACAGATAAAGAAAATGCAAATTTTATGAAATAAGTCCATGTATCACACAATAATTATTGCAGTTATTGCATCCTATTGTTGCCCCTATGAAAATCATAAAAAAACATTTCTCATTTATTTCTGGAAATTTGGTAAGCAGTTGAAAATGTCACTTACATTCAGTAGAAATCATTAAAGTCTAACAGTACACACAGTGGTTATTGGGCTCAGCATCTAGGCATTTGCATTGGATGATCAAGCAAACACATGGTGAGCTCAGCATCTAGGCATTGCATTGGATGATCAAGCAAACACATGGTGAGCTCAGCATCTAGGCATTGCATTGGATGATCAAGCAAATACACTGTGGGCTCAGCATCTAGGCATTGCATTGGATAATCAAGCAAGCACACAGGATGAGCCCATTCCTGGAAGGTCACTTGTGCCAAAAATTCCAATTATGTATTTCAGATTTGCTGCCTCTTCCATTTGAAGGTGATATTTCTCTGAAAAGTAACATTGTATGATAAAAACCATATCAAACATACCAAACTTTCACTACTTGTGAGTTGTATGGCTTTGTTATTGCTCATATTAAATGGAGATACTTATAGGGTAATTAATATACAGGTTTGTCAAAAAATCATGACATTAAAAATGTGTAGAATATAAAAGTAGTAGTGTAACTAAAGAGCAATTGTGACTTGTATTGTTTCATGAGAAATTTTTATGCAAGCAGTAGTTGTTATGATATGCTTGAATATTTAATGTGTATATTGTTTTTTGTACATAAATAATTGCAATAAGAGTCATATATGTACCTATATACCTTATATTTAATTTATAGTTACTGCATAGTCATGTAATATATGTCGGTGATTATGACAACACATTCCAGACCACTGTAAATATATATCCCCTACTTCCAATATATAGATGTTGATAAATTTGTGCAGGTAAGTATGTAATAATATATTTGTTGGTAAATGTGAGGTGCAGTTTGTTCTGATGTTTTTCAAGGGATATTGCTGTGAATATTTACTTAAACTGCTATGTAGCACACTGGCAATTCATTTTATGGTGGGTATACATTTTTGTTCTCAACACAAATGATATATTCATCGGTACTTAAATTTACTGATTTGGGAAGTAGTCACATTGTTTCCATGGAATGGTCATTGATTTGGAATTAGTCCTGTTGTTTCCATGGAATGGTCATTGATTTGGGAAATAGCCATATTGTTTCCATGGAATGGTCATTGATTTGGGAGGTAGTCTTAGTGGTTACTTAGAATGATCATTGATTTTGGAAATAGAAGTATTGTTTCCATGCAATGGTCATTGATTGTGGGAACTAGTCCTGTTGTTTCCATGGAATGGTCATTGATTTGAAAGTAGTCCTGTTGTTTCCATGGAATGGTCATTGATTTGGGAAGTAGCCATATTGGATATTGTTTGCATGGAATGTCATTGATTTGGGAAGTAGTCTTATTGCTTACATGGAATGGTCATTGATTTAGGAACTAACCCTGTTGTTTTGCATAGAATGGTCATTGATTTGGGATGTAGTTCTTTTTTCCAAAGAATGTTAATTAATTTGGGAAATAGTCATATTGTTTCCACAGAATGGTAATTGACATGGGAATTCTTCCAATTGTTTCCATGGAATGGTAATCAAGGTGGGAAGTAATCATGTAGTTTCCATGGAATGGTCATTGATTTGGGAAGTAGCCCTATTGTTTCCATTGAATGGTAATTGATTTAAGAGAAGTCGTCTTTTTGGTTCCATGGAATAGTCATTGATTTGAGATTTGGAAAATAGTCCTTTTTTTTTCTATGGAATGGTAATGATTTGGGAAGTAGTCCTGTTGATTCCATGGAATAGTAATTGATTTGGTAAGTAGTACTGTTGTTTCCATCGAATGGTTGTTGATTTGGGAAGTAGTCCTATTGTTTCCACAGAATAGCCATTGATTTGGGAAGTAGACCTAATGTTTCCACAGAAGTAATATTTTCACATCAAGATGTGATACTGTTAATTCACTTCAAATGTAAAATTATAACATTAATATGTAATACTGTTAATTCACAATAAATAATTACTATTATAACATTAATATGTTATACTGTTAATTCACTTCAAAAGTGATATTATAACATTAATATGCAATACTGTTAATTCACTTCAAAATTAATATTATAACATTAATATGTAATACTGTTAATAGAAATAAATTCATTGAATCTCAAGATACTTTTACGAAAATTACATATATAAAGAGAACGCAAATTAAGCTTTCTGTTAGTATCTATATTTGTGATTTATAAGTTGTCTTTGCTTCAGTGTGCCTTGTTAAAAATGGTAAATTTTGGTGATCGCATATGGGAGAAACTGCCAGGTTGCCCATTGTCCAGGTAAAATAGACAGAATATCATCTGCTTGTGACCTTATCGGGAAGCATCCATTGACTTCAGAAGTGATATTATAGCATTAATATGTAATACTGTTAATTGACTTCAAAAGTGATAGTATTACATTAATATGTAATACTGTTAATTCACTACCTTTTCTGATTTCATTGTTGCAACTAATGCCATATATACCTCTCTATAAATTGGATCCAACTGCAGACCCAGATCTACAACCTCATAATATGCCAGCAAATTTGAGTCTTTACAGTTTGTTAGGACTACTCAGTAGAACATACAACAAACACTCTGATCTGCCATCACATAATGTACCAACAGGTCAGGATCTGTCTGTTTGCTGTTGGGCCAGACTTATATGCAAATATATACAGTACATATTTGAAGAGCCAAGAAACAACAGTCTTTTCTGTGGGAATAATAGAACAATTTTCCAAAATCCTTACATTAAAGTATTGATGAAGTTATTTTTCATAAAAGTACTAAAGTCATATTGATGAAAATAAAGGAATTCACAGCAAGTATTCTTTAAAATAATTCTCATACATCAGGAATACAAAAACAATCGGTAAATGATTAGATACAAGAACAATCAAAATCATTTCCAGATCTCTACTACATGCTACCAAATCAGTAAATGGCATTTTTACCAAGGCTCTTTTAGGTTATAAAATGGAAAATGTACACCTTACGTACTGATATTCAAGTTTTGCATTTTTTTTTCTAATACCATGTGGTTGCAGATATAACAATTTTTACATTTCTTTTTTGCTTCCTCAAACTTCATATTATTTTTGTATTGTCCCTCTTATTCTTATGGTTGCTCACTAAACATGTGAAAGGATGTTCTTTATTGTATTAGTTTCATTGGTTCTTATCTGTCAGAACAAAAGTTTGATAATGTTATTATTGTTTTTAACTCTTTATTCCAATCCATATAGGATAATCTGCATCAGGGGCCCTGGGTGGCAGAGTGGTCTAAAGCACTCATCTTTACCAATGATGGCCATCTCACCTTTGTTCTTGTGGGTTCAAGTCTCAGACTCGGCCAATATGGATATGTGAGAATGTGAGAAAGCTTGCCAGTAGCTTCCTGTGTGTCGGTAGTTCTTACAGGGTTTTCCTTGGTTGTTCCTCCACCAGTTAAACTGGCCAGAATGAATAGCCTATCTTGTACTGAGAAATGGCATTAAACCCAAAACAACAACAACAATAATCTACATCATATAGTAATTGATACTTTGGTGCACAAAATGTCCATGTGATACAAATAATCAAAATTTTATTTAGTAATAATTTCATATGTAGTGAACATGTACCTGTCATTCATGTTGTCAAACAAGATCTAGACTCAAATTTCATTTTTCCCATGCCTTCTGGTAAAACCTTAGAGTGAAAACTTTAGCTCCATCTTGTTGACAACATGATTGCAATAACCATGATCTGTTTTCCATTCTTATAAACAGAGGAAATGTTTTTTGTGGTGTATATGGTAATTTTAATATTCATCAAGGTCAAAAAAATAATCCATACAAGTTTATTTTCTGCCAGTTTATTTCCACATTCATCATTGAATAACTTGACAGATGTTGTATTTAACCCAAATTTGCATTCATATGAAAAGAAGTTCTTTCCTATTTCCTGTGACTAATTCCAAAATGATAAATATTGAGTTGTGTATAAATTTAACAAAGTCTTCTATTCAGTTTGAATTACTCATGGAAAATTAGCAGAACACTAATTAGATTTCTTCTGAGCATTCTGGCTTGTGGCAAAACTTCTACAATGTATTTAAGAAATTTAGCTAATTTAATGTGATCTCAGCACTGAAAAATGACAACAGTACTGATTGAACTATTGCAGTAACATGGATCAACCTCTAAATTATGGAAAGCTATATGATATAATAGTCTGGTCAAATTTCTAAATGACACATTTGACCAAACTAGGAGACCACAAAACAAAGCTATAACTGATGAAAGAGTACTAGTTACTTAATGACTGCCAGCATTTATTTACAAAAGACAGCCAGGATTTACTTAAAAAGGACAGTCAGCATTTACTTACAAAAGTGTTAAGTCTTGTAATGTAGAGATGGATTTAGAAATTTATATAATGATGCTTTTAAAACAGATACACTTGAATTATATAGAATCAAAAGAGATGAAAGCAATACAAGATCAAATTAAAAGTGAGCCAAACTCTTACTTTTTGTGGAATTTGTTGGTATCATTTACATTGAGAATTGTTTAATTTGAGTTCCCAATCTGGACCAGTTTTATTCTTTGGATATAATAAAAGATAAAAACTTTTGTGACATAATGATTTAGTAGCTTTATTAAACTATTGTCAGTCTTCAAATCATGATTTTGATTTTTTTAAATGTAAATTCTCAAGTTTTCCAGATTTATGTTTTTGTTTTGACACTTTATAAGCAGAAATCATTAGTGATTTTTATATATTTGATAAAGCTGATCCTTATTTTTGCCTGCTGTTTTTGCGTTACATGTTTACATTAGGAAAACTGTCTTTTTTCCACTCTTCATCTTACTGAAATTTTGGCCATTATTAAGTTTGCAGCTATTTACATTTTATCTTCCTGTAAATAACTTTCATAAAATATGCACATTTTATAATTGTAAGTGGATATTTTATATGATGTTAATTTACAACATCTTGTTTTCCAAAGAAAAATGTAAGTTCATTGTAATTGATTATATTTTTTGCATACTCTAGAGTTTGTGAGCTGATCATGGAACAGTAGATGACTTTTATTTACAAAAGTGAGTGTATATGTTTAAAATTAACTTGGAATGTTTTGAAGGTGGAATTTGAGATGGTTTATAATGAAAATAGTTCATTTTCAATTGCAATAAAATATCACTGTTCAGTATTATAACTTCATATTTATTAAATTGGTCATTAGTTCAGAATTTTAAAATAAAACCTGATGTGCTATATTAACCATTGTTGTGAATTTGTTGTAGTTTTCATTATTAAAACTTTAGAATTCAACTTTCATGAAGTTCAACTGAAATTTATGTGGTAGATTTTTCACTATTAAAGTTTTAGGATTGTTAGATGAAAAGATCCCCCAAAAATTAATTTGTTTGATTGGTTGATATTTAAGAACACTTTGAGCATATTATTGGCTGTTTAATTAAAAAGAATAGACATCTAAGTGCCTTTTCCAAGGATGCACAAAGGCAGTCATCATGAGCTTGCCTTGGTGGATGTTAAACCCACAATCATTAGATTATTAGTATGTTCCCCTATGAACTAAGCTACCATGGCCCCTTTAAACAAAATATGTATGTGTGCATAGAGTGAATATTTTTTTTTAATTCAGATTTTTAGAAAAAAAATGATGAAACATTGAATGTTGAAATGTGTACATGTTAATTAAACACAATATGTTCACTACAGGAAATAGAAATTTTAGTCACTCAAGAGTTATTTTTAAAGCATTATTTTTTTGTTTATATGTGTTTATGTGTGTTGATTACAGAAAGATAATAAATTATTCCCAAGATTATTCATCCATCTCTCATTCTCAATTGTTAACCATTTAAGTTGCTTATAACCAGTATAGCTGAGGTTAGGAAACATTTGACATTTCCTGACTTCATCTTATGTACTTTATATTTCTGTCCCCAGTTTGACTGCGAAAAGGGGTATTTTGTTCTACAGCTGTTTGTCCATGTGTCTGTCCTGAATCTCTTCTAGGGCAGTAGCACAAAAACTACTACCGTTATAAGATGAGTCCAACTGCAAACTGCATAGACCCAGATCTGCCATCCCATAATGCACAGACAGATGGGTCTGTGCAGTTGGTAAGGAGTAATCAGTAGAACAAATATCAGAGACCTTATCTGTAGGTGCATTATACAATGGCAGATTAGGATCTATGTTGTTTGCAGTTTAACTTGACTTATAAATGAATATATATGGTAAACAAAATGACCATTTTAGATTTTCCTACCATTGCAGCAATTTTGCCATTTTGTACACAATTTTTAACTTGACTGACAGGCAAACACCTTGTTGGATGATTAAGCAAAGACCAGATGAGGTAAAAAAATGAAACTTGATAGGTTTTTCATAATCATATGTTAATGTTCAATTTAGATTTCCATGCCATTACATCCATTTTTCAAAATGTGTACATTTAGTTACTTGTAAACTGTAAATTATTTGACAGAAACCTTGTTGGTATGATTTTGGAGGAAGTACTTGAGTTTTAAACAAATCAGTTGGTATGCATGTTTTTATGTTTATATATAAACAACTAGGTTAAATTTTCATGCCATTATAGCAATTTTTCAAATTATTTACATTTGTTATTAATTCAGAGGGGGCAGATGTAATTTACTAAGACAAATGAAACTGAATGAGTTATGAGCCTTGTCTGTCAGTTTCATATCTATATTTTAGATGTTACTTAAAACCAGCATAACTCAAAAATCACTGAGCATTATCATTTTGGTGTGAACACTGATTATTGATGCAGATGTACCATTTAGGAGCTTCTGCCACTTCTACTTCATTTTTATAATCCCTGTAATACATAGGGATGTATCTATTGCTAGGTCCATGTGTTTGTCTATCCATAATCTGTCTTTTCGTAACAAATATTTGTTTCCATAGCATCAAACCAGTCAAGGTGCTCCAGGCTGCTGAGTGGTCTAAGGTACTCATCTTTTACAGATCATTTACACACCTCACCTTTGTTTGCATGAGTTCAAGTCTTGAATTGACCAACATGGGTATGCAAGAAAACTTGCCACTAGCTTCCTGCCAGTTGGCAGTCATTCCCAGGATCCTTGAGGGCTCATCCTCCTCCAAATATACTTGTGCCATCTCAGGCCCATATTGTGCAGAAAAATGAAATTAAACTCAAAAAAACTAAACCAATCGGACTGTTCAGTGTGTGTGTGTGTGTGTGTGTGTGTGTGTTCTAGATTTTTAACATAGCTGTAACAATTTTGGTCATTTCATTACAATGTCTGCAGTGTGGCAGTTTATAGTGATATATACACTAG
>JAECUM010046721.1:0-24398 GCA_016617855.1 Megalonaias nervosa | reverse complement strand
AAACGAGTTTAGTAACTCAGTTATCTTTCTTTTCTTTTTTTTTTTTAAATTCTGTTCTATTTATTGTGAGAGGCAGCTCTGATACCCGAGTGGAAAAGCCACTCTTTAATTTTAGAATTACCCACATTGGAGTTCTTCATTCTTGAAATATAAGTTTCGACTTTGAAGCAATGCAAAATTTTGCTACACAAAAGGACAAGATCTTTGAAAATAAAATGCAGGATATTATAACTGTCTTGTAAACCTTGATTGCCGCTCAGACATAAGTGAAAAGCTCATACTTCCAAATAAAGTAAAATAAGAAAAATATTGCAAAATATGAACTTGAGGAAGGAAGTTTCTAGATGATTGGTAAAACAAGGACCCGGTTTTACAACAGAAACAATTTCACGCAAACACTCCATCATCACGATTCTTCTCAACGTTGATGCTGACCACCAAAACGGACGAGGTACAGGGAAGTTAGGTAATGGTCTCTAACCGTCGCCCGTCTCATTTTCCACATCTGTTTTATTTGTAATTGTTGGTGTTGGGACTGCAATTCTGGATATTAGTGACTATCACATCACTACTCTTTCCTTCGTCCGGTTGGCAGTGTGTGTATGTGTGTGTGTGTGTTTATGTGTTTGCGTGTGTGTTGAATGGTGAATAAGTGTGTTAGTAGTCATTACTTATCCTCCACTTTCCTTCATCTATTTTATTTGCAAGCGCAAACGTTGGATTGTAAAATCACAAAACTATTTAAGTGAAAATCACAATGCTACCCCTTTTGTTTGCTAGGCGCGTATAGGATGGTAAGACTGATTGCTGGAACGTAATTATATGTGTTGTTGATAATCATAAAACCACCCTCTCCTTTATTCGTTTTGTTTGTTGATCAGTAATAGGCTTGGTCAGCAAATATGTTTGTTGATCAGTAAAGATCGATATTGATCAATTTGCTCGTCATTGATGCCATTTTCAGCAGGTGATATGCTATATATGTATGCCAGTTTATGTGGTGAAGGAAGAATCCAGAAAAATCCCAGGAAGAACCAGCGACCCAGCGGGAAGCTACTAATCAACTTTCTCACATACACACGCTGGCCGAGACTGGGACTCGAATTCGATGACAAAAGCCATGAGATGTCGGAAATCTGGGAAGGCGAGCGCCTTAGACTACTGGGTCACTATGGGTCCCCGATCAGTGAGAATGTATGTTGGTCAATAAGTGATGACTTTATATTTTTTTTATTAAAAAGTCGCTTTTCTTAATTTAAAACAATATCTCTTTAAAGTCTCATTTTGAATTATTTTATTAGTATTTCTTAAGTTTTGTATTTTTTTACTTTCGAATCTTGTGTTTAAAATGTTTATTGTGCTTGATATGTTCTACTTATATTTTAAGAATATTGATTTCAACCATTTTGTTTATTTCTCAATATTTTCTTATTTTCTGATTTTGAAAAATTGTGCAAATTTTGAAAGGTTTTGTTGAATTTTTCAAACTTTGATAAAAATACCAAACTTTAAATGCTTTATGTTTAATAATCTTTTGTTCAAATACTATTTATTTTATTTTTGTAAAAAAACTTTTAATAGCAATTGTAACTTTTAAATTTGTTTCTACGCTTTATAATTCTACTTTGTCTGTGGAATTTTCTTTACTTTTCATTTTTTAGTTCTGTTAAGATATTTTTATTTGTTTAATTTTTGTAATGTTTCTTGGTAAAATTACTTAAAATTTGTTTTAAATATCTACTAATTTTTTAAATTTGCTTTTCCTTTTGTTCAGTTCACTATTTTTGTTGAAATTCTACTTGTGTTTATTTTCTTGTTTAACTCTATCCCTTTTAATTATTACTTTTTATATTTTGTTTTAGTTTTTTTAAATTTCCATTTTTGTTTCTTTTAAATGTTTTTCTACATTTATTAGATTGGACTTTCAGTACATTACATAAGATCTGTGAGTCACGATAATTCCTATCGCTAGAATTTCCTAAGTTTATGGTATTTTGATTGAAAACACGTGAATGATGTTTGGCAAAAATGTGAAATTTAATACTTTTGCACCACAATTGTATTGGAACCTATACATGTGCTCGTTGTATTTTCGGGGAACGCCACCTAGCTCTTGTGATGGAGTGACGTATATATTTCTTGCGGACAAAAGTCAGATTAATATGGGAATAGACCCCTTGCTCTGAAGAGAGAAAAAGAGAATCGGTATATTTATTCTGGGAAGGGAAGACAAAGCTGCAACGTTGACATTTGGTCAGCTTGAATTTACGCTGACTCATAGAGTTGAATTGGTCTTGCAACTTTTTATTGTGGGTAACTGCGCTGAACTTAACCCGGGTCGCACAGGTGTTACGTATATGTAATTTAATTAATTGTGTGTTAGTTTTCAATTCTTTTTTATTTTATTTTTGTTTCATTATATTCTATTGTAATGATAATTTTCACGGGATTTGACTATTTTCGGAAAATTCACATCTCTGTTTTGACCTGAGTAAAACGTAAAAGGTATTACATTATCAGTATTTTAGCTCGCCTTGGTTGAGACTTTTGTGAACATTTAATGAAAACGATTGGCTATTAGCAAGGTCATGTTCGGCCCACGTGTTAGCTAAGTTGTAAACAGCCTTTCTTTTTATTTATTTCCAGCGTGAGAATCTGATTCTTAGATAGGGCTATTCTAGTGTACCTGCAAATTGGCAAATTTGTTTTTACTGCGCTGTTCAAATTAGTGATCACGTAGCCCCGTCACGTGAGCCACCATGTGATCTAAAATCGTGGGTTAAAACAGACGTTTCTAGTAGATTTAGGCAGTCGTATTCCTACACTTTTAGGGCTGAAGGTGTTTTATTGTTGATGCCAGTTTGTTCTAAAGTTCATCTATTTTTTGGGATTCAATAATTTATATTCTCTGGAAAACAAAACAAGTGCTTTTCTTTATAAAAATTCTGGGACAAAGACATTTAGTGGAAATTTATTCTGGAATTCTAAACGGGAACATTATAAATTGTGATTCAACGAGGAACTGTTGCCATCAGTACAACGACCTCATCTAACGTCATCGCCTTCCATTTTGGAACTTCATCGAGATTCGAACCTGGATTCAATTAGAACTGTTTAGTGATAGGACTTATATTTTTCAATTCTAGGATTAATTTTTGGATTATATTCACAAACCGTAAGTTCTATTTCATATTTTTACCCTGTTTTCTAGGGAAATAAATTATTTTGTTAAAATTTACGAAGCTTGTTGACTTCACTCTTTTCTTTTGTTACTTTTGTACGAGCCTACACGTAACACAGGCAACACTGATAGTCAAAATTAATCGTGTCTAATGCTGGAGACCTGTGACTAGACAAGCCTCCTCAATCGAAGCCATGAAAGAAATTCATGGATCGCCAGGTGCAGAAAGTATGACCAGGGAGATGTGCAAAATGAACGATGTCGAAAACGACAAATCAACCAAATGAATGCTACTCGCGACAGATTAAAATTGTTACTAATGATTTCAAACCTGACATTGATGCTCTCAAATAAAATAAGTGAGAGTCTAAAATGTGAAAATACAACTCTAATAGATAATATTAAGACAACGGAGAGCCAGTTGGACAAACTTGAAGCACATTCTCGCCGAAACAATTTGTTTTTCTATGGAACTCAGGGCCTCGCGAACAAAAACTGGGACCTATGCTAGTCCAACGTTAGGTCCTTTATCGAGGACAAACTTCATCTGCCGCATGCAGAGAATATTGACGCATAGCGTGACTATAGATTGCCGTCCAGAGACAACAAGCCTGGCCAACCTATAATTGGCAAATTTAATTGATATAAGGACACAATGAACGTGCTGCGAAAAGCCCTTGAATAACTTGGGAGAGGTAGGACTCACAGGGTTATCCGAGTACTTTACGCAGAAAATGCGTTCTACCAGGAAGGCATTAATTCCATATTTAAATGAAGTTAAAGAAAACCGTTTTTCATTTCCAAAATATGACAATTAGTGATTGATGGCTCGAAATATAAGCATTCCGAGGATAATCGTGACCTGTTATATGTTGATAAACAAAATGCATGTGGCTTTGCACCTGGCAGGGGCAAGTACGAGGTCAGGGGAATTGTAACGGCGTCAGAGGTCGACCAGTTCACTCACAAAATATGCATGTAACGTTTCCATTGGACGATGGGATCAGGTATGGGGTAATGGACTGTGAGGTGGGATGAAAATTCGTAGGACGTCTGTCGAGGTCCAAGTCTGAGAAACGGAATCTCAGATGTATCAAACACATTAAACATCGATATTTATTATGGAACATTGAAGGTCTTCCGAAATTAAATCAGTCATGTAGTTTTCTTTAGTGTTGTTCTGAATTCGACATTATGAAATGGGGGTGGGTGGGTAGTAGTGATGACTGTTAGAACTTTTTTAATGGATATATTCATGTTGCTAGTATGCAAACAAAGCATACTATTAGGGATAGAAACAGTGATGGTGTGTGTGTACTTGTTAAAGATAAGTTACTAAAATTAGATAGTTTGAGACGCATATCTCTTGAATTCGATAATTGTGTAATTAATACATTTTGAAAGCAATGTTTTTCATATTGTTAAAGATATTGTTCTATGTTGTTTATGTATTTCTTCAGACGGATCTTCTGTACATGAAGAAAGTGAAGAGAAAGAGGGCGTCAAGTTGTATGAATGATATTTAGCGAGAGTAAGATCACTTTTTCAAGATGTGCTACTGCTTTTCGTCGGTCATTTGAATGCAAGAATTCAAGAGTTGTTAGACTTTATCCAGGATGATAACTTAGAATTTGTTTTTGGTACTGCACTTTATGAAAGTGATTTATTTTTAATACCAAGAAAAAGCAACGATTGCGAGAGAAATAACAATTTCTGAAAATCATTTGTACAAATGTGTTGTACATTTTGAATACAAACTTTTAATGGCAGGTTGCAATGTGACTTTGATGGCAATTTGACATGCATAGTTAACGAAGTGCCAGCATTGTAAACTCCATCGTTCCTTCACTAGAACATTACCATTTTATAACATACTATCATGTTGAAGTACGATAGCGTACATTTCCCATTAAAATGCACCCAACATTTTCTTTATAATTTTTCAGAGGACAACACAAGCAATGTTTATATAAAGGGTTGTTGTTTGGGGTTTAACATAATTGTTCAGCACACGAGAGGCTATACATGGCGGCCATTATAACTGGTGGCGGTATAACCCGGGTGACCTCGGTAAGAACCACCGAATGACAGGAAGCGACTGTCAAGCTTTCTCACATACGATCGTTGGCTGAGCCTGAGACTCGAACCCACGCGGACAATGGTGAGATGGCAGTGATCGGTAACGGCGAGCGATTTAGACCACTCGGTCTCCCGGGAACCTTGTATGGAGGGTATTTTTCTGAACAGTTAATATATATTTCAGTTAATATATATTTTAAAATATGAGTTTAAGGCTAATGCTAGAGAGGTTCCTATTAGTTATTCAGATTCATGTGCATTGATTAACCAAACTATTGATGAGTCTGTAAGTGTGTTGTCCAATTTGTTTTATAGGACTGCAGACGTTTCAATGTTCGACACTGTCGCTTCTATAAAACGATAATCTGAACCTGTTTGGACCCATTTTGAGTGTTAACATAGCAAAGGTGACAACAAAAATTTTTTCTCGGTTTTAAAGTAATTATCTCTCCAATCAATCTTAAGCTGCATAAGCGTGCAAAGCATAAATTCAAATATAATTGTAAAATAAAGAAGTATCAAGATAAACAAAGGAGCTTTCTTGTTTCAGTGATAGATAATTCACAAACATTTTGGAAAAAGCTTAGATCCCATGGTAACGGGGCTTATTTTAGCAAATCTTACATCTGGTTCAGAGTTGTATAATAATTTTAAGAACCCACAAGGTTCAGAAAAGTCGTTTATGATAGTAACGAGAAGGACTCTCTTTTGAATAGACATCATGCAGATTGTGATGTACTAAATGAACGTATATTTGAAAAGGAAGCTGTACATGGTGAACTTAGACTCATGTCTGGAAAAGCTCGCGGTCCAGATAGGATAGGAATTGACTTTTTCAAGTGTACTATTCAGCTTATCACAACATTGATAGAAGCAGTTTTTACAAACATTTTAATACTGGTATGTTTTCTAGTTCATAGGGAAAAGGTTTTAAATGACCTCTAAATAAGAAAGACACTTTAGACGAGCCTAATAATTTCAGCTGTATATCATTGATTAATGCTATTTTAATCTAACGTTTATACGAATGACTGAAATTAATTGCATTACTTACTGCAGCTAATTATAATTATGTAATACCACTAGAATGGTAGTTAACATTGACGCGACAAAAATAATTGTGTTTCATAATGGACAACCTTTAAAACAGTATAAAATGTCGTTTTTAAATGGGGCACAAAACTGGTACAATTTCATTTTATAAAAACATGGGTCTTATGTTCACACCCAAATTATCGTGGACGAAGCTTAAATAAACATTATTAGTTCAGAGTATCAAATCTGTTAGGTCTATCTTTTGTCACCAAAAGAAATGTGAGTATCTGAGTTGTGTAGATGCTTTTAAAATATTTGATACTATGGTAAAGCCTGTATTATGTTATGATTCTGAAATTGGCGGACACACGTATTCAGAACGTATTGAAAGTATTCAAAGCCGTTTCTGCAAACAATATATATGAATCTCACGTAATGTGAATAATTATGTTGCACTTGGAGAATGTGGCATACTACCGTTGTGTGTTAAATATAATTCTAGGTGTATTAAATAGTGATGTGAATTGTTACATATGGATAGGACATATATCCAACAGAATGCTACTAATGCTTAAATCATTAGATATTACCGGGCGTGTTACATGGATATTACATGTGAGACATATTATTATTTAGCTATGGTTGTAGCTTTTGTATGGATATCGCAAGAAGTTGCACATTTTAGTGTGTTTGTAACAATATTCTCTCCAAGGGTGAAGGCATGTACTCAAGACTGGCATAACATCACGCAGTCATCAAAATGCAGGTATTATCAAACTTACAAAACATTATTACATGTTGAGAAATACCTTTCCATATGTTTACCTGTTTATGGCAGTAAAGCCTTGTCGAGATTCAGACGTTCTACTCATTTCATAAACCTCTTGTACAGACTTGTAGACATAATGGTGTTACTGCTTCATATCGTTTGTGTACTTTGGGTCATCGTAGTCATTTGGCGTTCGTTGAAGATAAATATCATGCATTTTACATTTATAAACATATCTAAGAGAAAGGTATTTAGACTGACCTTTGTATAATACGCCATCTCCAGAAAAATATTATTGCTTATGTCAACGCAAAAGTCTTTCGTTATTCATAGAGTTGCATTATTTATACACTATATGCCGCGTCGAAAAGAAAATACAATCAATATTTAATATAAACATAAGATCAAGTGATATAATTTGCCTTTGTATATATTATTGTATTATGGGCCGGTGACCCAAGTTACCAATTAAAATGTTTGAATCTTGAATCTTGTATTTCATTGTATTTTCCCTCGATTACAATCTACATCGGAGGTTAAATAAGTACATAAATATATATGGAAAAAAGAAACATCGTGATCTTTAACCCAAAATTTTAAGGATTCCTTATCTCAGATTGTGGATGATGTATTAAATTATGTTAATTATTGACAAACGCAGTGAATGAGCCTTGGCATTTGTCTTCATGCAACATTGTAAACTGTTCATGGAAAGGAATATTTTAGCCCTGACATTTCCAAGAAAACTTCCTAAAGATAATTCTTGGTATGACAGAGATTATGTAGAGACAACAAACAATACCCTAAAATATCAAAGAAAATTCAGAATGCAAGGCAAAATGGAGTCACTTGAAGATTATACATTTTACACAAAAATGTATCAGTCTTTTATAAAAAGCGAAAGCAACATGAAATAGAAAATAAGATAGTTTCTTTTATCTAAATTATATTCAACAAATACACAACTGCGTGGCGCCTTTTGAAGAATCCTTTTATTTTAGGTACAAGTAAATATTGCATCTGCAAGTTCGGAACTAATTTATTTTTTTACCATTCTGTCCATCAGTTAAAGCAAATGACAATGTCTAGATAGTTCATGCAACTTGCGATAGAATAATTTCTGAACAGAAGGTGCTCGTAGCAAAATAAAGGAAGCCAAAAGCGTGAGAACAGATGGTTTATGCAGTATTTTTGTTTAATAAACAGGAGTCTACTGGCAATTTAATTCCACTAATATTTATAGTAGATTCAATAAACTATTCAATATTGGGTTTTATACAGAACAACTGGTCAATAGCAATCATTACACCAATCCCGAAGAAAGGTGATACATATTAACCTTCCAATTATAGGGGCTTACGTTTATTACCTGTACAAATCAAAATTTTCACATTGATTCTAAATAATAGGATAAATGTGGGCGGGAAAAAAAAAAACATAAACGCCTACCGAAGAGCCATGTTTTCCGACAGGTTCAGTACGCGCTTGAATCAGACAATATATTAAACTTTAATGTGCAAAGATAAAGAAGCTCCACCCTAGTCTGAAAACGTAAATTAATAAGTCCAGGTGGGATGTTTATAAATTACATTAGACCTTGAAATAAGGTAGAATAAAGCGCTTGATGCATCAGGACTCCATGCAGAGAAAGGGAGTGCACGTGATTACTGTTAACGCTATGTGCCACAAATTATTACTTTTGTCTCTTTTTACGGCACATGAACACTTTCAAGGATATATCATGCAGACGCAAGTGAACTAAAGTGCCTTTGGCAAAGATACACCAAAGTAACTGATCCGCGCCAGTATGGTTAGGATTGACCTCCGAGCTACCGCGTCTCCACCATTAATTGAATCCCAGCAAACGAACACGTTGGAAGTAAACACATACTGTAGCCATTGGTTCCCACGAGACATTTTCACCGTCGTCATCATCACCGTACCCACTATCACCATTATCTTCTTCTTCTTTTACATTTACACAGGGGTCAACGAACAGCTCTCATCATAGGCATTACTTTCGAAATGTTAGATAATACATACTATTAGATTTTACTTGGCATTTTAAAATATTCTATAATTGTTGAGTTTCTTGAGGTACAAAGAAATTTTAAACCAGAACATTAAATTAACGGTGTCAGAATATTCCTTTATGAACCGTAATTTGCTAATAGAGTAACAAGAAGGCGATACATAAAATGCACAAAAGTACACCAGAATATGCAGAAAAGAACTTCAAGTTGGTAAATTGATATTATAGTAATTTTTACTCTAAGCATTCTATTTCTTAATGAG
Source organism: Megalonaias nervosa (assembly GCA_016617855.1). Classification (NCBI taxonomy): domain Eukaryota; kingdom Metazoa; phylum Mollusca; class Bivalvia; order Unionida; family Unionidae; genus Megalonaias; species Megalonaias nervosa. The sequence continues at coordinate 15,039 of JAECUM010046721.1, read as the reverse complement.
AACGTTGTACAGATTTTGGACGGAATCATTTACACCTGGCAACAGTCAGAACCGTATAATTCTACTGCATCGACAGATTAGGCATGGCGCTCTATTCGAACACAAAAAGTCAACACAAAAAGTCAATTTGGGATATAATCTAAGGTTACATCATCTTATATTAAGAAAATAGACGGCGATCTTGCTTCACTTTTTGTAAAACAATGCTTCTGTTTTATCATTTGTAGTTTAATTTATGTATAATTTTCAAACAATACTTTAAGCAGTCCAATCTTCATGTTTGAAGTTCAACACTTCGTTTCTGCCTAATTCTGTCTTGTTTGTAAATGTTATTGCCTTGACAAGGAGAATGCTCAGGATGATTATATATATATATATATATATATATATATATATATATATATATATATATATATATATATGTGTGTGTGTGTGTGTGTGTGTGTGTGTGTGTGTGTGTGTTTTACAAGAAAATCTATATCTATGGGGAATTATCTATATTGTTATATAAGATAATATTCAATCTATCGTCTTTATGTTCCAGGGACCGTTCCAGTGGCCTGTGTGGTTAGATCGTCCGCCTTGGATGCGGGAGGTTACGGGTTCGAGCCCCGGCCGAATCATATCAAAGACTTATTTAAAAAAATGGTACTAGCAGCTGCCTCGCTTGGCGCTCAGCATTAAGAGGTTAGTGTTACAACTGGTAGGAATGGTGTCCGTATAATGTGACTGGGTGGGACATCATGCTACATGTCTGCGGCATGATGTACCAGTGTTCGATATCAGTATAAACTGCCACGCTGTAGACATCGCAGCGATATGACTGGAAACTTGTAAAAACTACGTTAGAAATCCAATTCACTCACACATACATATGTTCCAGGGCCGGGTAGTGTCTCTTTCTGTCCTGGCTTCAGAACTGCGTCATTAATTTCAAAACTTTTCAAACAAATAATGCACAAGCCATAACCAAATTGACTTGCAAAAATTCACCACATTCACTTTGAGAAATACCTCCATTCCATGTTTGGTATTCTATCAGCAAAGACTTAACTTTGAACCGTATGGAAATTTCTTCACCTGGCCAAATTAAATGTGGTTACAAGTCACATATTTCATGAAGTAATTAAATTTGATCGGATGTACATACATCAACTAAAATAATGGTATTTTAGAGGTGTGGTGGACAAAATTAGAGCCCCTGTGATAAGGTTGTTTACGCTCTAACTGAATATTAAGGATTGCTTCCAGAGAATCTATAAGAATTCAAATGGAACCAGCTGATAAAATTCTCTTAACACAGAAACAAAGTTCAAAATCTATTTGTACTTATAAGGTCGATATTAGGTACACCGATGATAAGAATAAGGAGTTTCACACGCAATGTTTTCTGTGTCATTTGTTATATGTATTGTTACCGTTCCTATGCAACAAATGGTAGAAATCATGGGCATTAGTACAGTTCTCGAAGTTTCACCGCAATGTATAACGGTATATTGTTGGATACCATATGTTGATCACTGCTGTGTATAAAAGAAAGTAATTGACCCAAAAATTTCACTTGAGACCTAAATCTCTTGCTTCAGTTTCCCCGTGGAATATTGATTTTTCTTTCCAATCAAGTTTGCACGACATGGCTTTTGTGTTATGATTTCTAAAGAATAGATTTGATAACTACCGAAAGGTACTGTAACTTAATTTTTTCTTGGCTGGACAATGACAGTGGGAGAGGCAAGAGAAAGTAAACTCAGACAGTAGACAGATTTCGAACAGCACGTTGTAGTTACCACGTATTATTTTGTTGAAGGGGATAGGTTGCTATCAATAGTGGGGTTTTTTGTATTGGTATAAACGTGTGCCTGTACCGAGTCTATATTTAGTTTTATGACGAGCACGGAACTGCCGTGTGTCGTCAGCTGGCTTTACGAACCACGGATGCAATTATTTTTCCGGTCCTCAAATCTGTACTGTCAGGAGATGATGGAAGTAGAATAAATTGTACTTCGGAAGAAAACGTTATAGAAGAAACTTTCAGAGTGCAAAAGGAAAATAAAAATCTTTTATATTCGAAAACTTAAATATTCCAATGACCTGAATTGTGATGATGTGTTAACAGTCTCTTGATGTATCACAATAATATAATCCAGAAATGTACTTGTCTGCATTCATTATAATTCCAAACTAATGTTCCAGCCCAAGAATATTATAGATGACCACTTTGTTTTTCCTGTGAATAATAATTATAATAAATAATTCAAGAATATTTATAATAGTAATATTTACTGTGTGGTTCGTAAAGCCATCTGACGACACACGGCAGTTCAGTGCTCGTCATAAAACTAAATATAGACTCGGTACAGGCACACGTTTATACCAATACAAAAAAACCCACTATTGACAGCAACCATTCCCCTTCAACAAACGAATACATGGTGACTAACTCGTGCTGATCGAAATCTGTCTCCTGTCTGAGTCTACTTTCCCTTGCCTCTCCCACTGTCATTGTCCAGCCAAGAAAATATTAAGTTACAGTACCTTTTTGGTAGTTATCAAATATCTTCTTGACCGAGTCCAAAATCAATTTCATTAATATTTCTCTATGTGTGTGGGTTAAATATTAGGATCATTAACAATCTAGGTAAAAATGTTACTTTGGATCTTGGTTTAGACACTGGTATTCCCTATGGATAAAACTGTTGTATCTGATGTTTACCATGCACTTTATTATAAATGTAGTAACATATTTCATTTTATTGACAACATAAAAGTTTTTCAAAAAATGAATATTTGACCCTCATCCTGGTTCTACTATTGTGTCTTAGTTTTTACATAATGTAGTTTACTTGAGAAATTTATTAATTCTTCCATTAACATCTTGAAGCAGAACCAATGTTATTGTTTTATTCAGATTTTCATTTGGGTGGAATTATTTATTATAATTATTATTCACAGGAAAAACAAAGTGCTCATCTATAATATTCTTGGACTGGAACATTAGTTTGGAATTATAATGAATGCAGACAAGTACATTTCTGGATTATATTATTGTGATACATCAAAAGATTGTAGCACATCATCACAATTCAGGTCATTGGGACAATACCACGTTGGAGACTACAGGCACATCAACACATTCAGTATTGGAACTTATTTGGGATGCCTCTGGAATTCAGTTTGCACTTTACACATTTGGACTTGAAATAAAACTTACGGGACTTTATGGGATTTAATTCACAATACTGTAGGTTCTTTTTAAACTTTCACTTTGTATTTTAGGGAAATAAATTATTTGTTGAATTTTACAAAAGTTGTTGGTTTTCGTTCTTTTCTGTCGCAGTATAAATTATTATATCTGACAATGATTCGGAATTTAGCAGCTCAAATGTTTACAAAGATTAAACTTCTTCATGGTTTGTTTCATTTTTAATGTTTCCAACTGCTTTTCAGTCAAGGTTATACCGGCTATCTATTTTTGTTTTATTTGCAATAGTAATGTATATTCTCTGTTTAGACTCTTTTGTTATTGTGCAAATGGCGTTATTGTTATTTTGTCTGCAATAAATCCCAATTCTTCTCCTAGGTGTGACTATCCTTCTATTTACTAATTAAAATAACAAGCAATGAGTGAGGGTGTTGCTGATGTTAAAGAATTTACACATATTTCTATGCTTGCGGATTATAATGGGACAGTGCAGATTGAGTTACGTGACCTTATATTGGCCTTATAAATGCTAGTAGATTCTGAACTTTGTTTACATGACAAGGGATCCGTATATAAAACGAGAATTTTGATAAGAAATTGTCTGGCAGCATGTCTTGATATTTAGATCATAAAAGACCGTATCAAAGTTCTTGAAGCTCGTCCACCACTGCATCGAAATTCCATTTATTTTAGTTCATGTAGGTACATTCTTCTAATTTTATGGAAAATGAAAAATATAACTAGTGAAAACAAATTTAATAATTCATGAAATACTCAGCATATAAGCACGTAAATGTTACATGCCAGTCATTCATTCTTACACCGATGATAAGGATGTGGTCGATCAGTCGCTTCGCGCGCAATGACATTTGTGTCTCTTTGTTTCCTTTCACCATTCTAATCTATCCTATGCGGATATCTTGGGCGTGAGTGCATTTCCTAAAGTTTTACAGAAATGTATAATATATAGTTCAATACCAATGCCGATACCGGTTTTGTATTAAACAAAACGTAACTAAAACTTATTTGTACAAAGGAAGAAGCTGGCATAATGCACAAGAAGATTTAATGTAAGAAACAAATCTCTCGCAGAATATTTACTTTACTTTTTAATCAAGTGTCCACAACATGATTGTTGTGCAACAGTTTATTTTGATCTCTGGTGGTAAAGGCACTCTTAAGTATGGTTCTTTCGAAGCACATTGGCAGTGAGAGAGGGAAGGAAAACTGAATTTGTGACGAGATATGCCGAATTATCCCACAATTGGTACATACGGAGAAACTGCAACTCTGTGTGCAATTGAAACGCATTTCTGACCCCTCTTTTGCAGTTGATCCTCGTAGTCTTTGGCGATAAGAATGAGTAATAAGAAGTGGCATAGTGTTGTGACTATATGGTCTTAAATTAAGTAACAGAAAGAGGTAAAACCAGCAAGTTTCGTACAATCAACAAATACTTTAATTCTCTTTGTTATAAATTGAAAATTTAAGAGAAGCTGATAGTTTTGTGAATTAAATCCCAAATAACCCCAAAACATAAACCACAAGTCCAAAACTATAGTGTTCCGAATGAATTTCAATCTTGTTTGTGTTGATGTGCTCAAGCCTTGCTGTATCATAGTGATATAATCCAGAATGTTCTTCAATTAATTCAAATTAATCCCCAAACAGTGTTAATTCAGTCAATGAGCACTTTAGTAATTCCACAAAAAGATTTAAATATTGATACCGCTCAAATTATATCTGTACACAACTAAAAGTGATTCCACTAGACTGATATTAAAATAGGAATGAATACATCCTTTACAACGTAAACCTTATATAGAAACCTAAGACACAAAACGTTGACCAGAATGTGGGTCATTTTCCTATCAAATTTTTAAACAAGTTCAGTTGTAGAACCTTCTAAGGTCTAAACGTCAGGTATAATCATGTTTAGAAATTTTACCTTAAAGTACAACTCACAATCATGGATAAAAGTTAGCTATATAAATATGTTGTGCACACGTGACCATTAGCTTAAATTAGAATCAACAATCATTTATGAGAGTTAGGCACACAATATACATAAGAATGTCTAATTTATTGTATGAAAGGGTCATTGCATCCTGATCATTCAGGTTGCTTTTAATTGCAAATGTCATCGCGTTTTTATGCAAAGCTCATTCCACGTGCTACTGAATGTTTGAGTAGTCGTTGTTACTGAAAGATGCTTCATTATCTGTTTAAAAATCCGAATAATTAAGATTAAATTTAAGAATTTATATGTGTGCTTTGTAAAGGATGGGTGGAGGAAAAGAGAGTGTGAGAGAAATGTTGACAGTTTATGTTAGAAATTAAGTAACTGTGTTGTCATTGTCATATCCTTTTGCTGAATAAAAGACACTAAATTATCAATCTATCTGGTTTTATGCTGGCTGCTCCGAAATATGAATATTCTTTCTCTGGAGAAACACTCTAATTAAAGAAGACTTAAATTCCCCATTTAAACTTGAACCAATACACATTTGATGTACATAAAGACCGTCGGTGCATAGAAATTTCTTGTATTAACGTGTTTACAAGTATCTCTTTTTCTGATGAAATTCAGTAACTTATCATTAGCTTAAACTTTCTGGTAAGCTGTTTTAGAAACACCACCCCACCCCAAAAAAAAATTCTTTGAACTTATTCTTTAATTGCACTGGTTATCAGCAGATTTCAAACTGTATAGATAGCTTCAGACGTAGAATCAATTCATATTTTGTTCAAGCCGATCTTGGTATTATCAGTGCCGATAGCGACACATGAGTTGCAATATAACGGGTATAATGAATAAAAGCACTTGAACTGGGGATCTCGTCCAATATTAAACACATATAGATTCTTTTAGTAGTTAGAGAAGGCAGAAGTTTGGCTTAACAACTAATGTTTGTTGCAAGCCTGGAAACATTCAAGTTGCACTATCGTGTACCGATTCGTAGTGAGATTCAGCGGTGACAAGATTGAGACATGATGATTTGCTTTGCTTTTATTTGGTAATTTGAATACAGTACAGTTGTCGAATAGATATTTTATTTGGTAATTTGAATACAGTACAGTTGTCGAATAGATATTTTATTTGGTAATTTGAATACAGTACAGTTGTCGAATAGATATTTTATTTGGTAATTTGAATACAGTACAGTTGTCGAATAGATATTTTCTGGCATCTTATTCAGATTCACTTATTTCCTTCAGATATGTAGAGCTAATATGATAGGACATTGCCAATCGAAAACCCCACTTTCGGACTAAATCACCTTGCCAATTTTTAATTGTGGTCTAAAAGTATTGTATATCTAGTTATGTGTTTTATATCTACGTTTACTGAAAACTTGTCAAGGAAAATATAACAGGTGCAGACCCGTAAGATAAACTGTATATTTATAGGTTTCACGCCGCATATTCAATCAACCGTATGGTATTATATAAGTCATTTCAAAACTGAATATACAGATAAATAATCTTTTAAAAATTATCCTGTATCTTTTATCTTCATATTTTTCTAAGACACATACAATAACAAGGATGGAAAACATATTGCGCAATACTGTAAAATTATTGGGTCTTGAAATGATTAATTGATTAAAAAAAAATTAAAACAATATATACACTAGAAGTGTATGCCTCCAAATTCGATCCACGTAGGTTTTCCTTTTTTATTGAAGCATTCGTCGTTGGTTGTTTTGAAGTCATGTTAATATTTCCAACGCCGTCATCCAGGTTAAACTCCATATAGGTTTTTGGCTTTTGTGAAGTTACTTTCATTGGTTCTTTCCTACAGTTGTTTTCGTTTTCGCTTTTGTTTCGTTCACCTTCTACCTTTGGACAACAAAGTTGGAACAAAAATAAGCTATCTATCAAAAGTGAAAAAGGGCTTATTGTGAGACATCTGATAAAGTGAAACATAATTTGCAATATACTTGGTTAAAGAAACGGATTTTGAGACTTGAAGTGTCAAAAAGAAAATGTCTTCATGAGTTTTTATTGAACTGGTCGTTGCTGGCAATCTAGATAAAATTACTTCAGGAAATAGAATAACGAAAACGATTTTTTTTAAAAAAAAAAAAAAATAGAAACGTAGAAGTAGTACTTTTTGCAAATAATGGAATTAGGAGTAACATAGAGAAAACCACTGGCAACAGTGCAAAAATAATAAAAATTGAAATTATTTCCAAATACAAGATGTACGAGTCTACATGCATTCCGAGATAAACTGCATGATAGCAGTTAAAATCATACTTAAACATGCTACATCGGAAGCGGTAGGTCGCGGGTTCAAAACCGGCCTAGTCAAACCAAAGACTTATAAATATGGTATTAACAGTTGCATCGCTTGTCTCTCAGCATTAAGGGGTTAGTGTTAGGTCTGGTCGGCCTTCTGTCAGAATAATGTGACTGGGTGGTACATGATGATATATGCATGCGAAATGATACCCCATTGCTAGATATAAACTGCCACACTGCAGACATCGTAACGATATAACTAAAATCGTCAGAACTCCGTTAAAAATCTAAATTACACATCATCACCAAGACATTTGATTTTCTAGGAGTTATACAAATTTCCAACAGTTTTCAATGACTAGATTTTCTGACGTTGAACTTTTTCCATATGTTAGTTTGTTTTCCATTGTAGATAATAGGTACAATGGTTGAAGCAAAAACATAACTAGCGCGCCCATACAGTAAATGAACCTTACTCCATCTGGTGGTTGTACTTTTATCGTATTCTTTGATCCACCCAATTTTTTCCATATTTCCTAGCGGAAAATATATAATTCATTTTGACCATTTTGTGCTCCATGAGAAAAATTAAAATGAGTTATTGTAAACATTGAATCTTTCAAGACAGGAGAGGATTGACTTGATTACACATGTTGAACTCAGCCTGATACATTCCACATGAAAGATCATGCTTATTTAATTCAGGACATTGGTATCTTATCTGAGTTGCAAGGACTTGCGACCTGCAATATATAAGGAGTAAGAACCAAATATAAATCCAGCGCGTCCATGGTGTAATGCGAAATCATACATAATGATGCACCTCGCTGTCCTGTTGTTGGTTATCAGCTACCATGGCACTAATGCCCTAACAAGAGGTGAGTACAGTGGGCTGATTGTATGTTTATTGCATTTTGTGTGAATACTTGATGGAGAACAAATGGTGGACCTTCAGGTCTAGTTACCGTGTATCTTCAACAGACATTTGTTGCGCCACAAATTGATTTGCCTCTGTTGTTTACTTGGTACAGTGTTAACACCAGATGCATGTATGAGAAAGAGTACGTACTTTAAGATGGTTACTCATGCAAATTATGTAATTGAAATTTATATATGTTGGGTCGATTGGTGTTGAAGTCTAAAATATCGACTTTCTTTGAATAAACCTTATAACATACACATCATAAAAATATTAGCAGCGTCATCAAAGGATCTCAGGAATAAATTTTGTGCTTTATAAAAGTGCAATTCGGAAGCAATTTTGTAAAACTTATTTGAAAGGATTTATGAAATGAGGTTAGATTTTGAGAACAATGTCTGGCTGTTCAACACGTTTTACAATCATTTTTACATACTGGTATTTAGTTGGCCCTAATCTGAACAAGACAAGGTCTAAAATTGTTATTGTTTGGGGGTGTTTTTTGAGATTTTTGCAATTAGAATGGAATGGTTAATATGCAAATCACTGAAAATAATTGAAGCTCGGTTTCCTATTGATTATAGGCAACTACTTAAGTATACTATTAATGATATTTGCATTGGGGAATTAAACGTAGAAATCATACATCTGGAACTCCCCTTGTCTGTTATAGTGATTGAGGTATTTAAAATATCATGAAACTAATAACAAGAACATCTAAAAATATGCCGCAGTTACTGTCTAGATAGGAAAATATTATGAGGGAACATCATAAAAGTAATAATGGATATACATCTATGTAAATGTATTAAACCACTCACGCTGCGAACTGGCATTACGGGTGAACAAGGTCGAACACAGAGCAGAATAAAAAAATCTGGGAAATATTTTTCTTTCTCAACGGCATGCAGCGGGAACTTATTGATTCCGCACTATCCACTTTTCTGTCCGCGAAACTCACTTGCAGGATCAAGTAGAACCATTGGACGAAGATGAATGACTTCTATGGCACATGTCTGTAGACATATGTGCATTTATCACATAGTAGGTATAGTTTTCCTATAGTATGTGCAGTTTCATATTTTTGATATTACCACACGTTAAAATATCACTTTATGTGATTCTGATTGGTCCAATAAGCCCATGAAATTATTGTGCATGATCCTCTTTACTGATTGGCTGGGATTGTGGGAAAACGTTTTTAACCCCGCCTTCTGGAATGTTTTGTTTTGAATGAACATTTTTGGCGGCCATCTTTTAACTCGACTCGCGAAAGGAAATTGAGGAAAAATTATCTCGGCTGTCTGAATATGAATATGTTACCCCCACAGGGGTTTGTCATGTCATGTATAACAATATCATCATAAGAAAAATGGCGTAAAACTACAAGACAAGAACAACAATAAGAAGTAAAACAAAGGGTATTGCTTATTTGATAGCGGGTGGCGGGGAGGGGACGGTACATCTGTAACATAGATATAGAATCCACCGTATATACAAGCGTGGTTTAAATGTTAACTTACAGAAGTAAATAAACTCACCTCTGTTCACAGAAGAATCTGGACATAAATGGGTCTACTAACTGACAGAACTTTATCCAACCACAGCATCTTTACGCAGTATATATGGGATGCAAATCCGACTCAAAAAGAAATTTGTTTACGTCTTCTGTACAGTCTGTTGTTCCAAATCAAATACTGCAAATATCCGGTCACAAATGCATTGCAGTAAATGTGGGAATTTTTGCATCCAGTAATCCTATTTCACATGAAAATGCAACAATGTAACGTTTAGTTCTGAAAGCGACATTTTAGGGTAAACATGTACTCTAGTTCTACTGTGTACCGTATCAAACAATGTGGCAACATCACATCGCATTGATCATTCTGTTTTGAAAAATGATTTTGTCGTTATAAAATGTTCTGTTTATTCGGATGGAAACTTTTTCTTTGATTTATAGTTCGTAAAAAAGTACAATCTACTTTTACCAGTTCAACTTTGTTTGGGACTATATTTTATGCACAACAAATGAAAGGTGCACCGTCTGTCAGAATGAACGAAATTATTCGTTCTTCTTTCTATCTTAATAATTTCCAATGAAATAAAAATTATGTGATAAAAAGAATCTCAAATGTGTAATGATTTAATATGAAATTATGAAACTCGTTGAATAATGTCCTCTTTTGCTCGCTAAGGCTCGCAAAAGCTGGACATTATTCAACGCGTTTCATAAATTCAATATTAAATCATTACCCATTTGAGATCCTCTTTGTAATGAATAGATTATTACCACTTTCGCATTTATTATTACAAAGGTTTATATTCCACATGCTTTCTCAAATGAATCTGATACAGGTTATCACAATCCAGTAGACATGCGTGCGTGGGATACGAATCATTACAATATACAAGTCCTATTTAGATATTGCTAGAGTTTGTCATCATCTAGTAGCAACATCGTTTCTCTTTTAACAATATGTGTGCAAGGAAATTCATTGTTTTGATTTTGCAAATGTCTCTATATAGGGTGAAGTTAACGTTTGAGTGAGCAACAAATGAAACTGGGTAGACATGTTAATATATCTACTTATAACCTAATAAGATTTTCAAGGCATGAAATCATTCTATATTTGATAACTTTATAAATTTATTTAGAGATATAGAGAACATTTTGAGAATACTTATGTAGACACCATTATGTGTATAAACATACAGCTTTGTGTGCTAGTTTACATGAATCTGTGGAAGTCAGGGAGATTAATGTGATGTGTGATGTGGTGGTCGTCGTATGGGGGGGGGGTGACTTCATTCCAGTTTTTGTCAGGTTCTCTTTTACTTCTTTGGACTTAAACCTTATTTGCATTGTAGATATTCTCGTTTAACACAAGTCCAGATACAATGCACTTTGTCAAACTTAGACGTTTCGTCCTGTTACAATTTTGATTAAAGACAATAAGGATGGTAGGGCCGTCCAACGTAAAATAAAGATTATTTATACTGTCCATAAGGGACACTAAGCAACCAATGGTCATGGTTCCTGTAGCCATGCCATCTCAATACATATTCCATATTTATTTATTTATTTATTTATTTATTTATTTATTTATTGCTGCAAAGCAATTTTTTGTTTTGCTTTGAAAATGTTACCTCCAAATAAGACAAAGATTTGAGGTTGATATTGAAAATGTGGAAATGGATCAATGATAGAAAGTCTGCAACAGATGGAAATCATTATTTTATCTAGATAAACTATCTCAGTTGTATCCTTAAAGTGACTTGCGTTGGGCCTCGTGTCCAACACGCTTTCTCCTACATTAAAGATTTGTTCATAACCAGGGCAGACATCATTTAGTAGTACATTCAAACATGTACTAGCGGATGGTAGATAGGTGATGATTCCTCGTTTATGTAATCGGAAAGCATATGAACTATGAACTTATTGCTGCATGTCAAGCTTGATTGTAACGTATTGTTAGGTCAGAAACCAAGTTATCATTCAGGCACTGTACTTGTTCGCCTCTACTAGCAATGGTTACTCTCCGTGAAATATGCACTGTATAAAAAAGAATAGGACAAAACAAAAACATTAATGACTGTTGAACGCCACAGGCCCAAAGGACAAAGATGGATCCAAAACATGGATAGGGCGGCAGGTGTAAAATCATATTTTTCGTATGTTTACCTTACTGCGTCATGCGATGTATCCTCCTTTTTGTTGTCGCCAAAGTAATATGTTCAGGATTTATTGCAAACTTGGACAGCCTTTTAAAAGATTATGTTTGGTAGCATTTAATTGTTCAATTGAGATTATTGTTATCTTTCTTGCAATTAGATCAACCAAGCAGTAAATCACCAACACCTTTTATTCTAAACTTCTCTTTTTCATTCTTCGAAATTAATGCCTAAAGAATTAGTATTCTCAAAAATGACTAATCTTCACAGTGACGGTTCAAATGTAACATTTCCTATTATTCCCTTTCCATTCCTATGATACCCTATAGCAGGTTAATTTCGCATTGTCAAAAATGCGCGACTTCACTTTGAACCGTTTTAACAGTGTTTTCATTTCTCGCTGCTGAACGTCGGACATTATTCATGAAAGTACATGCTGAATAACGGAATATTTTCTCGGATGTTGCATGCTGACATGTAGCTAAACTAAACCGCGGACGAAATGTTAAGAAGTACGAGCCTCATCTGCACGCTCTTTACGGCTAACCTGTGATGGGGTTTATCAGTTGTCGAAAAGGGATACGTGTCAATCACATCAATCAAATCGTCAATAGAGGTCACATGTATTACCTAGTTGATATCATTTCTTTTAACCCAAGATCAAAAGAATTTTAAATTTGGTTCGTGAGATAGTAGCAAGCCGTAATCATAAGATATCTCAATATTTTAGTTTTCTTTAGTAGAGAGAAATGTGCTCCTTCAAGATATGGGAAACTTTATTTTAAGGAAGATATAATTATGGAATAATACCACAAACGCGAATTCTCTACACTTAACTGTTACAAAAAATGAATTAGCAACACGCGTTCTATGTCCATATATATGCTCTGTTTTTTTCTGCTTTTGTCCAAATGACAATGCTACGAATATCAGGAATTCTGCATAGTACATGACAAAAAGGGCGGTGACATGATATCTTATACTAGAGTATATATATATATATATATATATATATATATATATATATATATATATATATATATATATATATATTGGTTTTTTACATTGTTTCAGCATGCCCCTATAAACCTGCAGATATTGTGTTTGTGGTAGACGGCTCAGGCAGCGAGGGACTTGCTAATTTCCAGAAACAGCTAGCATTCATACAAAACTTTACCGGACAGTTTGAGATTGGTAAAAATCAAACTCAGGTTTCTCTAGTAACGTTTTCTACTGACGTAACTAATGAATTCAGCCTCAACACCTACGCCAGTAAAGCTGATGTACTTACTGCAATAGGGCGTGCACACTATCCAAACGGTGAGACATACACACACCTTGCTCTGGATTACGTACGCTTGCACTCTTTGACGCCCCAAAATGGATCTCGCATCAACGTCAATAAGATAGTCATTGTTCTAACGGACGGAAAATCAAATGAAGAAGCTTTAACTGTGCAAGCGGCTTCCTTACTGAAGCAGAGAAGAGACGTGACTGTGATGGCAATAGGAATAGGTAATGGAGTGGATCCCAGGGAATTACTTGCAATTGCCTCAAATAAAAATCACACCTTCACTGTTACCAGCTTTGATCTGCTAGAGACAATTCATCAGGATCTGACGGACACTACATGTCATAGTAAGTAAGGAGTTACTTTCAGTTGTATTTTTGCAAATCACATGTAAGCGTGGGTGGTGCCGTAAGGTTCATTGGGTTCTCTATTTTAGATGGCATATTCTGAGCTAAAACTTCTAAAACAGTAGCCTTCTATAGATCCAGCTACCATTATGTAGAAGCAGTCTAGAGCGACGAGTATGTTTAGTCGATCTTTGATAGCGACGTCCACGTGAAATAATGGTCTTTCTGTGTTAGAAGCCAGCAAAGCTTTTAACTTGGTGTTTAATGCGAATGGGAGGAATGGCCGGTCATTCAAATGTAGATATCTATTCTGGTATACATGCGTAAATTCAATTGTAGTATGAGTTTAAAGCAAGCGAGGGAGAGATATCCCTCAAAAAAAAAAAAAAAAAATTTGGCGAGGGTGGCGGAGATATTTAAAATTTAAATGTAGAACATTTTGCAATACACTTTCTTTAATATGCCATATATTAATAAGACTCACAATGGATTTAATCTTAGCTTTTCAAGTAAACGCACTTAATTATGTGCATATTTCATTTCGTCCGCTCCAACGTTCTTGTATTATTTTCATACTTGACTGAAGCCGTCAGCATAAGTTAATATCATTTATGTGAATTTATCGTTGAATTGACGCAAACAATTGAAATATAATATTGAATACTATATTTTATAACTTTCTAAAATGAAAATAAAAATCACAAATAACTACAAGCTAATACCTTCAACTGTACTTTTAGCTTGCGGTCAAGGTCCAGCAGACATTTTCTTCCTCTTGGACTCTTCTGGAAGTGAGGGCACTATAAACTTCCGGAAACAATTGGAGTTTGTTAATACTGTAGCCAATGAATTCGACTTCGGACCGGATACAACACAAATGGGACTAGCAACGTTCGCAACCGGCGTATCTCTGGAAATTCCAATCATTCGATATCACACTAAATCAGAATTTATGCAAAATGTCTTACGGGTTCCGTTTAGGGATGGAGAGTCGAACTTACACTTAGGTTTAGAGATGACCAGAACTCAGCTATCTGACAATATTTTGACCGTTAAATCACACAGGTTTGCAATTATTTTGACTGACGGACGATCGCTGGAGCATGAAAGAACTGTCGAAGAGGCTAGGAAACTTCACATGTGAGTACTTGTGATGTCTACTATTGCTGTCTTTAATTCTGGTACTATATCATCACGTGATTCCAACCAGTCAGACGCAGTTATTTAAGTTCACTTGTCCATTAGATGAAGTAAATTACACATTGAAACGAAAGCTTCTATAAATCGCGATTATTCTCACTTGACTGGAGTAAGATCCAAAGTCACTCTAATGTCTTCGCCCGTAGGAAAACATTTTCTT